>MU223174.1:1288720-1331554 GCA_018584345.1 Thuja plicata | reverse complement strand
TGTAAGAGGGTGGCTTGAGAAGGTGGACTTGAGAAAGTCAAGCTTGAGAAAGTGGACTTTCTCAAGTGGGTTGAGTTGTTAATCATTCCCTAATGGAATGTGATAACATTAGGAGGTGGGTTAGGGTAGAATTAGGATTAGGATTAGATTAGCAAGGGTGAATGGGTTGAGAAGGGTTAGAACCCAGGGTAGAAGTGGTCGAGATAGGTTAGGTTGGGGTTTAGGGGAATATTATTAAATGAATTAAACTTATTTAATTCATTCAAAAATATAGGAATTAATTATTTAAACAATTTAATTGTTTTTTTAATAATTAGGGGAATATAACCATTTTAATTAAATTAAATAGGCTAGGGGAATGTGTTATTTTGCAAGTGGGTAATTGATTAAGGATTTATTTAATTTCTTTATAATTAAATACTATAGCCATGTTTGATTTTGATTTGAATTGTATGGCTATAAAAGTTAATATAATTCAGTGATAAAAATCACTTAGGACATTAAATTGATTTGAAGAATTATGCCAAGCAGTAACAGGGTCGTTTGGACATAATCGAGGGTATGATCACACTTAGGGAAAATAGGGTCCATAGTTGGAACAGACCAAATTCGGGTGGTTACACTAAGAGGAATGACATCAATACTGGTAAGAGTCTTGCAGAATAAAAGAGTGACTTTTAAAATTGTTTCAAGAAAGCTAAAGATAAAAATAGTGATAAAGTATGGAGAGTCAAAGAGTTTAATGATGTATTGGTTCAGGAAGAGATAGTAGATGCTACTAGATCTTTGCCTAATTCTATCAAAGAAAAATTGACGTAATTGGTCGAGCATGGCCTTAGGAGGAGCATTGGATTAGAACAACAAAATATATCCAGCCCCTAATTATTTGGATTAAGCTCTATCAAGCTTAGGTATGATATTGGCTGACATCATGGAACTTATCTCTAAGAGTGCAACATCAGACGATGCATATTTTATGATTGTGAGATTTGTGACTGACTAGATAGTAGTGGGTAATGTGAGTTTTTAACACTTAACAATGTATAAAGCACCTAATGGTTATCTATTTCTTTACCATTTAAATGAGAAATGACCTCAGGATATCAGAGAGAAAAGAGATTTAGATTTATGAGAGCTACCAAAGAGATAATAGCACATTGGTTGATGGAAAACTATTCGGCATGATCAAGATTCTTCAGAGGAAAATGGAGGAAAGAGTCATAATTCTTGAAGAATTAGTTTAAAAATATAAGGACACAATTTGTTTTATGGTTGAGACAAACTATGTATGTTTTGAGGTAGTTATACCTAGGGTGAAAGGGTGTTACCCTATGGGCTATGAAGTTAGTTCTGAGGTCCTAACTATACAGATTAAACATGTGTTGACATCTGAGATAGATACATCTCAAGAGAGATGGGGAACCTATGAGGAAAAGTTAGTTAAAGTCAGAGAAGAGAATACTAGAGGCATGAGGAAAAGAAAAGTAGATAACATCTTTGATGAATGTAGAACTAAGGTAGGTTTTACTAAACAAGAGTTGAGAGAAGTAAAGAAGAAGGTAGTAGAGTGATCTTCTAGATTGACAAGTAGTGCTACTATAGCCCTTCCACCTCCAGAGATTGAACAGGTAACTATTCCACCTTCTATAATTATTGATGTAACCACCCCTTCACCACCACTAAAGACATCACAAGAAGAGGTAGTAAAGATTGTACCTCAGAGAAGCACAAGATCCACTAAACCGGATTCACCTCCAAAGGATCGGAGGACATAAGGAGAAGATAATAAAATAGAAAAAGAGACCACTAGTGACAGACAAGTGTGGAAGCTAGACTTGAAGATGATTGAAAAGAGAGCTATTGAGCAAGGGAAGCTTGTTTCTATGAACAAGTACTATGAAAGGTATGAGGAATTAGATAAACTTAAGATTGAAGATATTATAGTAAATTACTTACCTATTTTCAAGAAGAATCTACTATAGTTAGAGGGAAGTATACTTGAGGAGCTTTATGGTAGACTAGAAGTAAGGAAACAACTTGCACACATTTAATATGATGCTATTAGGAATCAAGCTATCAATGACATGCTACCAGTATTTTCTATACAAGAAAGAGAAAGAATACTTAATGCACTCAAACCCTTTATTGAGGACTAAGGCTAGATTGGTGAAAATTATGGGAAGAGAGTATGAAGAATTCTTAGAGGAGACTCAAAAGGCATTAGATCAAATACTAATGAAAAATATTCCTGAGAAGGCCCCACCTCCTAAAACTACTACTCCTACACCTATAAGAATTGCTGAATGTTCTAAGATAGCTAAGGTGAATGTTGGAATGAGCAAAGATATCATGCAACCAGATTTCTATGTTTCTAGTGTACATGTAACTCTTGACACCTCACCCGATGAGAAGGACCCATTTTATGGGAATATTGACAACACAATTGTAGAGGAGAAAGAAGAACAGAAAGAGGAAGAACATGAAAAGGAAGAAGAAAAGGAGGAAGAGTAGAATATTGAGTCTAAACAGAGAATTGAGACATAGACAACAAAAGAGAAAGAGACAAGAGTTGAAGTAAGACATGAACCTAATACATCTAGTAATCTATTGTCGGAAAGTATGGATAGAACTTTGAGTACTGATGTTGACAGTATGGATGAGGATGAGTTTACAAGACTATATTTCATCGCATTCTCTAAAGCTCTCTAAAGCTAAGGAAAGATCTAAGCATAAAGGAGACAAAATATCTAAGGTGATTCCTAGGGTAGTAAATACCTTGAAAAAACTCATCCTTATACCTATTGTATTTCAAGGAAAGGATGAAGTATAGAATATAAGGTTGACACTAGATGATTTTGATAGTCACTATGAATCTTTAGTGAAGATTGCTGAAGAGAAGGTTGAGAAGAGTTATCTAGAGATAAAGTTGAAGTTTTCCAGTCTATCTCATGGGACTTGGGAATTCTGAGAGTAGCTACAAATAAGGCTAGAAACTATGTCACGCATGGAAGGGTACTATACAACCATTGTATAAATCCTATTAGACATATTTAGAACACTGAAGACATTTTGGAAAAGGAAAGGGCTTCACTGAATAGAATGATGGACAGTTGTGAGACCTCCTCACAATATATATTAGATATGGAAAGGGATATACCAAAAAATTATGAAAAGATGAATTTATTGGATATTGAGAAAGGGATATTCATGAAAAGATTTGGTTTTTTGAAGATTTTAATCACTCCTAAACTATCAATTCTTGAAGTTCATTTATCTACCATGGAAAAGATGGCAGAGTCATTGACACATTCTATGCCTACAAAGTTAAAACTACAAAGACATCATCATATGCACTAAATGGACTAATTCATGTTATTCAATTGTTCATTGATTCATGGAGCACTGAAGTAAAGATCATGGAAGACACCTTCCAGGATGTACTAAAACTGGTGAGCAAACACTAAAATCCTACAATTTTGTAAATTTTGGATGCACCTTTGTCATTGTTGTCAAAGGGGGAGAAGATAAGAAAAATGAGTTAGTATAAAATGTCTATATATATATGAAAGAAAAGAAAAAAAAGTGAGGACAATGACTTGGGACACTTAGTAATTTTTTGCTAAGTGTTTCCATCAATGTTGAAGGGAGAGATTGTTGGAAAGTGATGATAATTGTATGATATGAGACACTTATGTGTTTTAATTTATGGCAATATATCTAGTATATTGATCACTTGGAATGAAGTTCAGTTTTGCAGATACAGTCTTCAAAATGACTAAGTACAAAAGAATAAATACAGATTATGACAATATTGTTTTGGGTATCGAAGATCAAGTAAAATGAGTTATGACTTGGGAGCTTAGTGGAAGATACTATGAGGTATGTATGACCTCCACCTAATATCAATTTAGTTTTGGTGTTGATTAGAGTGAGTTAGAGAGATTTGAAGACAAGAGAAGACAACAAAACAGTGTAACAGAGTAGTTGAATAGTAGCAATGATTCAAGGAGTATGGTGTGGACTCTTGGAAAGCTAAGTCAGATTATAATTTTGGATAACCTATATTTTGGTTATGTAAGAGTGCTGACTTTGTATTTTCTCTTTACATTATTAATTTATGTATTGAGAGCTGACTATGTGATAATGTTAAGAGAGATGAATTGATGTTGATATATATATATATACACATACACACATACATACATACATACATACATACATATATATATATATATATATATATATATGTATATATATATGAAGACTTTTTGTAAAGCGAAGATAGAGGATAGATGAGTGAATGTATATGTGTATGTGTGCATGTGTGTATGTGAATGGAAGAGTAGAGGGTGACAAAGATTATTGAAGAACTATGACTAGAACTATCTAAGCATTGAAGATGCTTTTTTTTTCTCATTATTGAGAAAACTTTGTAACATAAGTTTTGTTGTAAGAGTTGTAAGCTCAGTTGGTCCCTAATAGGGTTTTGTATGCCTTTAACATGGTTGTTATTCCTTTAACAAGGAAATGTATTATGTAATATTCAGCTCCTAACAGGGCTAGGTCTCCTAATGGGGACAATTATACTTTAGTGCATGCTTGTGGGTACCATCCCCACCGAGGTTTTCCCTTGGCCTAGGTTTCCTCGACAACAAATAATGGTGTTATGAGTTCTGTGTTATTTGTTTGTGTTCTTTTCATTTCAACAAGCTTATTGTTTATTTGGAATTGGTTTAAGTTTAATTTAAAGTGATGTAATATTGATTCACCCCCTCTCAGTATTACTTAATCCTAACAATATACATTGGAACAAAATAATGCCAATAAAAAACTATATACAATCATCAGGTATAGATATATTACATGATTTTCCATTATAACACATGCTTTGAATATAACAATAATATGATGCCCCCAAAAAAAAAAGTAGATGTCAAAGCAATTTACAAAAATTGAACAATAAGGAATCACAAATATATCCATTTTTAAGTAAATCATGAATGCAATCTATAATGCATGAAATAATAGTAAAAAAAATATCATCATGGCTGCATGCATATATGATGTCGAGGAAAAAAGTAGGTGTTTGAGTGATCTACAAAATTTTTACAAGCCGGAGTAGTGAGTTAATAATGAATGGTGACTTCAGAAGAGACCTTAAATATATACTAGAGCATATATAGTAGAGCAGCCATATATAGTAGAGAAACCATATGTACAAGAGAAATACTGATTTGGGTAGATAAAAGCCATAGAGGGCATCCATACGTGAACAATCAAAATACATGATATGATTTTCAAAAAAATAAAAAAAGGTCACACCGATATCAATTGTATGTTGTCGATAAAACAAGTATCTTGGCTAACCTTGACAACTTAAAAAGTATCTTGGCTAACTGATGTAGGAGAATCTTGGGTTCTTTGGCAATCCCAATCAACCATAAATATGTTTTCTTTGGTTTAGTAGCTTGTTGGAGGCTTCTCAGTAAAGTGCTCGATAAATGATTTTACTCAGTCAGTTGAAGACTTGTTTATTCTCTTCTTGGGCTCAGTTACTTGTTTATGTCTTTCTTTGCTAATGGGTCTTGGTAGTTGTCTGACTACTTGATGGGTTTTCACCCACTGGTCTCTGTGCTCAGTTGGCTTTCTTACCGAGTTGTGTTTTCTATGTTGGATCTTTTGGACGAATTCTACATTTAATTTTTGTAGTGTAATTATTGTTGGGATCTCCCATTCAGATGTGTGTGGACCTAAATCAGGGTCTTTGTTGTTTCCTATGTTGGATCTTGAGGATCTGAGTGCCAACCTCTTTGGAAGATTCTTGTATATATTTGATTTTCTATTCTTAGATTTTGGGGCATCCATTGGGATATAGAAGATAGTGTTAGCATATTCAGATGGTAGTTCTATGACCTTGTATGTATGAATATTAGCTTGTAAATATCTGGATGTATATAGCCAAAACCGGGAAGTCCTTATAGCCCGATGTGTAATAAGTTTGATGAAATAACATCAAGTTTTATTTTTCTTCTCTCCATTTTTGTGGTTTTTTCTTCTGAGTTCTTCTACAAGTAGGCTTGGATAACTAGGAGTGCCTTGGGCCCCTTTTGTCCATCTCTCCTTGTGTCAGGTGGTATCAGAGAGAGGGTTAGATCTAGGTTCCTTATTGTAAGCCCTAACCCTAGTTAGTTGATATTGTTTTGGGGTAGAAGATTGTGATATGCCCTGTAATTACAGAGGGTTTCTAGATGGTTCATGGGAGAGGAAATACAGATCCGAGTCTAGCTGATATGATAAGATAGTTTTTTGCAAGAATGGAAACTCTTGAGACAACCTAGTGTAGAGGAAGACATCTTGAGGATGTTAGTGGTGATGAAGTTGAAGAAGTGCAAGGAGAAGTTGTACTTGCACCTGTGATGGATTAGGAAGAAGAAAGATTTTTGCAAGCTTTGACAAGTTTAAAGTCCATGCCTCAATTTAGTCCTTCTGAGTATAGTAGGAAGTTGGATTCTGATGAGTTGATAGATTGGATAACCGAGATGGAGAAATAATTTGAGTATGAGAATGTATCAGAGGAGAAGAAGGTAAAGATTAAAAGAACAAAGTTGAAAGGCCATGCATCCTTGTGGTGGAAGAACCTACAACTAGATTGAAAGAAGAAGGGTAAAGATAAGATCAAGGTATGTGATAAGATGATAAACAAATTGAAAGACAAGTTTCTACCTTGTGATTACCAGATTAACCTAGTAAGGAGAATGCAAAGTTTGAAGTAGAAAGATAGCTCGGTAAAATATTACATCGGGGTATTTTATAGATTAGGCATCAGATCTAGACATGTTGAAGATTAAGTGGAAATAATAGAAATATATATGAATGGATAAGAATTTATATAAAATATGAGATCAACTTGGTAAAGATGGATAGCATTGAAGAGGCATATAAATTTTCCCTAAAAGGTAAGGAAAAATTAAAGAAAAGATATGAACAAAGGAAAAGAGGAAGAGGAGGTATATTTCCTAGAGGAAGAGGTAGATCTTATGGTGAAAATGGTAGATCTGATATGGACAAGAAAAATCAAGACAAATTAGATCAAGACAAAGGCAAGACCAAATGGAAAGGTGGAATCTCATCCTGAGGAAGAGGAAACTACTCCTGAGGTGGATATAAAAAAGAGGGTTCCAAGGAACTTGTTACAATTGTGGTGAAGAAGGACATAGATATTTTAAGTGTACACATGCAAGAAAGAAATTTGGTAGTAGAAGAAATTATTTGGTGCAAGAAGAGTCACCTAATGAACTTGAGCAGGAAGGGAACCTAATGGTGAGAATAATATTATGGAGTGAAAAGAAAGATCATGTAAGGAAAAAAAATTTCAAGACTAGATCCAGAGTTGCAGAGAAATTTTGGAAAGTAATTGTTGATAGTGGAAGCTCGAAGAATTCGGTATCAGAGTAGATGGTCACAAAGTTGCAGTTGGAAATAATGAAGCACCTAAAGCCCTACTAGATTTCATGGATTAATGATGATCATACATTAATTGTGAGTGAACAATGTTTTGTGAATCTAAAAATTGGGAAGTATTATGATAAGGTGTTGTATGATATAATGCCAATGGATTGTTGTCATATTCTTTTGGGTAGACCTTGGCAATACGATGGTAAGAGAAAAAAAATTGCCAAGGTCATAATGCCAAAGTACTATTTGGGTTGATGGTAAGAAAAAATTTTTCTTACCTTTGATTGAAGAATCCATTGTTGAAATATGTACATCTGTGAAAATTTGTTTGATGGAAGGTAGATAATTTGTTAGGGATTTGAAAAGAAATGATATATTTTATGCTTTGATTCCTAACAAACCAAGTGAGAATACAGAAGATGAAGTTCCAACAGAAGTTGAGAAATTAACTACCAAGTACAAGGAGATCATTTCAGATAATATACCAGATGGTTTGCCACCAATTAGAAATATTAGTCACTATATGGATTTCATTCTTGGAGCTATTTTTCTAGATAAGGAACCACATCGATTGACACCGACTAAAAATGAGGAACTCAATAGACAAGTTCATGATTTGTTGTACAAGGTTTTGATCAAATAAATTTTGAGCCCATGTGTGGTACCAAAAATGTTAGCACCTAAGAAGAATGGATAATGGTGAATGTGTAGTGATTCAAGACCAATCAACATGATAACAGTTAAGTACAAATTTCCTATACTGAGGATGGATGGTATAATGGATTGTTTGAGTGGAGGCAGATATTTTACCAAAATTAGTTTGAAGAATGGATATCATCATATCAAAATAAGAGAAGGTGATGTGCTAGTTGTATTTCTAGTTTTGAAGTTTGCTAGTAAAATTCTGAAGTTCTCAGACATATTCATGCATAAATATTAAAAATCTTGTCCAATATTGTCAAAATCCCTCTGCAAAATAATGTCTTCAAGAATAAAACTAGAAATGAATGTAAAACCCTAAGTCCTAGGTTAAATTTTCATGCATATCCAAGAAAAAACCTAGTTCTTAGAAATCCTTTCTATTTTTCAGTTACTTTTTAAGAAAATCCAAATCACTTAAGTCATGTGCTGATTTAATATTTAACTTGTAAGTCACATTGTCTCATTATAGCTTGGTAATATTCCATTTCTCTTCAAGACTTAGGGATTTACTTTAGTCGTGTTGTCTCTATAAGAAAATAATATGCTTTCAGTGCTTATGAGATTTCACGCGAGCCATAGATGAAGATCATGATCCTGTGATTGGCGGAGAGTCTCCTTGAAAAAATAGAGTTAGAGAATTCCTTTGGAGACTTCAAGTTTACTTAGTTACGTTGTCTCGAAAGCTGATCAGAGTTACAAGAAGGGTTAAATATGGTTTAAAGTTTCATAAAGTTGCGTAATCATGAAGATAAATTTGAGTTAAGTCAAAATATGTGAGATTAAGCAATGGCTGTCTGATTGAGTGAAAATCTTGCGGTGGTTGCAAAGTCTCAAAGAAAGCTCTTGAGTTAAGAAATCTATCAGTGACTTAAAATTTCCACAGTTGTGGTGTCATGCAAAGAAACCAAGGTCAACAGGTTGTTTAAAATACTTTAGTCCCATGATCTCTTTTAAAAACAATGGTTAAGTTAAAATATAGGAGACTAAGCGACTACTATTGGATGAAAGATAGATCCTGTGGCCAGCGTGAAGTTGCAAAAAAAGATTTGAGATGGATAAAAGATAAAGAGATATCCCGACTACCGTTAGATTAGAAAAAGATCTAATGGTTGGCATTAAATCATGAAGTAAACCATGAGTTAGTGATTTATTAAAGTGACAATGAGATTCAATGAGTCATGATGTCATGATAAATATTATGGTTAAAGAAGAGTTCAGTTAAGTTTAAGTGATTTTGCAACTAGAAGATCTGAGCCGTGAAGTAGAAAAGATCTGATGGATAGCATGAAGTCAATTTTGAAAGTGAAAAAGTCAAAGAAAATTGTAGTGATTCAGTGATGGTGATTCAGAATGGCACATGTGTCTAAGTATACCAAAGACCTGATTTAGTTGGGAAGTCTCAAAGAAAACCAAAGGTAAAGAATTTTCTTCCGTAATATGGAGAGAGCTTAAGTCGCATAGTCTCTAAGTAAACTGCAGTTAAGTGAAAAGCTAAGGAAATTACCCATAAATCATTAGATTAAAAGCAGATCCATAGTAGTTACAAAGTCTTAGATAAGAAAGAGAAAGTACAAAAATAAAATGAGATTACACATAGGCCGTCTGATTAAGAAATGATCGTGTGATAGTCGCGTAATCTCGAAACAAACTCAGAGTTAATGAAATATTAAAGTGACAAGGAGATTACATAGTCACGTAGTCTTTAAAAAGAAACCAAGGTTTAAGATGAGTTATTAAAGCCTTAGTCACAGAGTCTCAAAAATAATGTGAGTTAAGAGATTTCACTCAGTAATTAAGAGATAACCGTTGATCAGAAAGATGATCATGTGGTGGTCATTAAGTCTCAATAAAAAACTAGAGTTAAGGATAACTCTCTGCAATAAAGAGATTACATAGTCACATAGTTGCTGAAGGGAACCAGAGTAAGATCAAGGTAAGATATGAGGTTTTCTTCGTGCCATGTGTTATGCCCTGCATCACTGTCCCTACATTTTGTGTGCAAAATGTTGGGTCCCCCTTTTTTTTATTTTTGCTTGCGACTTTGCCTTGTCTTTCTTTCCCTTTTTGTTTGCTTTCTCCAGGGTTTCCTTCCCCGGTGTGGTGTTTTTTTTGCTTGTTTTTCATCTCAGGGACTCCAGTCCTGGAGGTTGCCTTTCGTTGAAAATTGGATTCTAGACTTCGAGATTCTTCGCCATGATGTTCTTTAGGAACATCATCACGGGGAATCCTCGGGCCCGAGGTCTGGAGGTTTGCTTGTCTGGAGGTTGCTGAAGGAGGAGGAGAGTTATCTTTTACCATGGGTATAAATGGAGCTTACCTGATACTTTCACATTTACCGCGATCAAAACTTCCAAACACTTAGAGCAATTATCAAAGCGATTAACAGAGCATTTGCAGAGAGTTTATGATAATCAATGCTTAACATCTCCAATCACTTTCAGGCAAGTGCAAGTGCTTCATGGTGGTGACTCTGACCGATTGGCAACTCGAGTTTTTGCAAAGCTCTCATGGTAACTCTTCCCTTCCCTCCACCTTCTGTGTTCTCAGGTTGGTCTTTCCACTTCTGCCCCTCTGGTTTCCTTCCGTTTTGTTTGGTTTCTGTTGTTTTGTTGCTTTATCATCTGCTTCATCTATTTTTTTTCTATTTTCTAGTTTTGCCGCCCGTTGGTGTGTCGGCTCTCTACCAGAGGGTTGTCCACCCCCTGCACAGAGGTGGTTCATCTGTAAAATGTGTAGATAGCTGTAAATAGTTTGTTCTACCTTTGTCTGGTTTTCTCGCGGATGTCGCTCCGTGTTGTATCTATGTATATATGTTTATACCTATGTATATATGTGTGCATAGTTGTATAGTCTCTGTATATATCCCTTAGCTTCATGTATATCCTTCCAGGTGACTAAATAAGCTGGTCGAGTTGCCTCTGTGTCTGGTTTTCCACCTCCGAGCTCGCTTCGAGGCAGAAAACCACCTGTTTGAAACTCAGCTCTTGGCTGGTTTCAAATAGGTAGTTTTCTCTCTCCTCCATGAAGTCTGTCAAAACCTTATTTATGTCCCATGTGTACAATCAATTCCAGCCAAGTGGATTCTACTTTTCGTACGTTCGGACAGTTGGCTCTGTCGTAATCGCCATAACTTCCATTTAATACCCACGCACGTGGCACCCACATGGGCATGGTGACTTGGCTTTGTACATGTTCTTGCCAATGGTTGTTTCTCTGGGCTTTGGGTCTCCTACCATCATCCATCCTGTGTCTTCACCTAGTGTGATAAAATCCCTAAACCCAGATGTTTAATGAAAATCTTGAAGTTTAGGATATGTTTTGCTTTTCGGTTATCTTTGTATGAAACTAACTTTTCAAGAAAAAAAAGCATCGCGGTGGTAAGATCTCCGGACCTCGGAGTAATTATTTTGATAAAAAATATTCTGACAGTCGCTCTGCCTTGCAGTTTCCCAGAGTTCATCTATCAATCATGTCTAAAGCATCCGCATCCTCCCCGCCCGGAAGTCTAGAACTTCCCTCAACGACCACCAGGGCAGCCGTAAAATCCAAGATGGAAAGGGCCCTAGAGAAACTATCCCTGACCATGAAGTTTGTGCAGAACAACGTCATCACGGGCTCAAAGATTGAGTCCAAGGTTAAACTTATAATCGACACCAGCGTCGGAACGCGGGCAGAGATGCAGGCCTTGGTAAAAGTAATGCACATCCAGTGACAAGCTAGAGATCAATTAGCGATCAACGTTAGAGGCTCTAGGATCCTCTGGGATACTTGCTTACCGTGCTTCGTGCAGTCTCTGGAGCTTATCTTAACACTAGAAGCCACTACAACTCCTCCATTCGGGCTGTTATGCTAGAGGCCACAGAACCCACAGGATACCCAACTCCTCTGGTATCCCTCGACCCAAACACATTCTGGGCGGGACTAGGAATCCCACAATTCGATAGAGCCACAGTGGTTACAAGGACTGATGCCTTGACCCAATTCATACAACTGGAGGATGCTGCCCCGATGTACATGAATACCCACTGGCTTAAGGCCCCAAAGAGGGACCCAAAGAGAATGAAGATAGAAATCCCCCACTCTGAATTCAAGGAGAGCATCTAGATGGGGATAATAGCATTAGCCCAGGTATTTGGGCAGCCATCCGCCCAGGATTTTTCCAAATAGATGTACTATTTCCTCCTTGGCATCTCCACCAAGGGAGAATTCTTCGAGTGGGCCACAATAATATCCAACCATGTCAACTCCCAATTCCTTTAGCTAGACAGGAAGAAGAAGTTTTATGTGTCTTCTTATGTTTTTTGGGCCCTAGCACAACAGAGGCCCCACGCCCATGGCCTACTTACTGACGGTGTACTCAGAATTGGCCCGGGACAAAAAGCACTGTGGCACCATTTCCCACAAATTCAATGCGAGGCCAGCTTCCCCAGTTTCTACCGGGTAAATGACTCGTTCATTTACTACCATCTGCTTACCCCCACCCGGGATGTCAGATACCGCCTGTCTTCAGAGGTGATGAACTTGGTCCAAAATTATGGACATTATTATATTCAATTCCAACAACACACGTACATTAGGGTCGTCGGCTTCTCTGGGAAACCCTACTTGTTTCCCAAACACTGTGGGGACAAGATCATGCTATTGGAATACTGTAGGCAGTTGATGGAGGTGCATACCCTCTTTGCCCTCAAAAAGATACCCAACATTCCATTCCCAATGACCTGTGGGAATTACACCTGTAGTCTAGCCGCCGCGAAGGAGGTAGACAATGAGCTAAAAAGTTATAACTTGCAAGAATTCTATCTGGCGCAGAAAAAATTTGATCCGCATGGGAAGATAGCAATGACACTGCCCCGGGCTTCAGAGCCCCATCATATACATATGGAGGACTTCTGGGCAGATTGCCAAGATGATGTGGAGGTGCAGAGCCGGCACTATGTCAGGATGATGGCTAGAATGATGCAACTATTGAGACTCTAGAGATTCCTAGAGGATTTCTCAGACACCGCCCCCACTATCGACCCCCAGTACAAGGCCAAGGGGATCGATAAAATGGCTCTTCCACCAGTGAATTGGGCCACTTAGGAGGGGCCCATGATTGAGAACTTCACTCAGGAGGTGGTCGAGCGAAGTCACGCCAATTTCAAGAAGGTGTACCCTGGGAGTACTCACCAAGCTCCCCGACCGGTGCCAAAGCTAACACCACAGTCGGGACCCAAATTGACCCCGAGGGCTGGGACTTCTTCGCAGGGTGCAGATAAGGGAAAAGGGATAGACACAACACCTTTCGTGCAAGAATTCCCTATACAGGAGCAAATCAAGCAATCGGTGGCAGCCTCACAGAAGATGAGGGAGCAATTAATAATGAGGCTGGCCACTCCCCCGCTCATGGCCATACGAATTCATCCCTCTTCCTCCCCGTCATTGGTAGCCCTAATGGTGAAGGAAACGGGGGTGGATCCCATGGAAGCGGCAGCAATAGCCGATGCAGGGACACCTTTGATTACCTGCAGAAGGAAGAGGCTTAATAAGAAGCCTAAGGCAGAGCCGGGGTTAGGTACGTCCCAACGCCAACAAGTTGAGATCCTTTCTTTCAGTTTCCCAGAACTGGAGAAAGAAATAGAACCTGTAGAGGTCCCGACCAGTCCCCCTCTGGAAGAGGAGTTTGATGTATTTGCAACCGATGAGTTTGGAAATTTGCAAGGGAACAATACACAAGTGGAGATAGAAGTCCCAGAGATAGAACAAGAGGCTGCAGACCAAGAAGACTTGGAATAGGAACATGCACAGGGACAAGAACAGCAGGTGGAAGAGGAGCCAAAATCGGAGATTATCTCTGGGGCTCAAGAAATACAAGGTCTGGGAGTGGACCAACTAAAGAAAGGTGAACAAATGGCATCTTCTAGGGGAACTGGACCTTTAGGAATAACCGTAACCCCAGTCGCCACATTCCAAGGGCCACTCCTGGGAGCAACCTTCAGGAAGGTTATCACAACGGCCCAAACTTTGAATCTCAGCCTGATACCTCCCCTACTGCCAACAGAGGAAGAAGCCCTGGCAGAAGAAGAACAACAAGAAGAGTAGCTTGAAGAAGAAATCCCTGAGGAAGCCTACCAGGGTCCAGACCCAATGATAGACATACAGGACAAGGCCGAGGAGATGGAGATTGAAGAGAACATCACTGTAGAAGAAGTTGAGGTAGGGAGAGAGATAGATGAGGTCCATGCCACCAAGGAGTCACAGCCACAAAACACCGGGGAAGAATCAAGGGAATAAATTCTTGTAGGAAGGCCACCCCTCCCCCCTCAGTGGCTGGTAGAGAGCAGAAAAAGAAAGGCTCAATCCGCTCCTGTGATTCCTCTCTCCTTAGCAGAAATGATGGCCCAAGCCCAGGCCCCGCCAAAGGCCAAGAAAGCCCAGATAATTCATACTCTTCAAACTGGGCCAGGTGGAGAAATAGTTGTCATTGTGGCAACACCTCCCCCAGATGCTGATAAAGCAACCGTAGAGCCCGTAGACTATAATGTTGCAGAGGTATCCCTAGGCAAAAGGGGAAAGCAAGGTGAGGTAGATTTGCTGAAGGAGGTAGCAAGGGCAGTGGAGGCCCGATATGAAAAGGAATCCCAGAGTCTCAAGGCTGAAAAGGAAAATAATGCAAACCTTATGGGGTTGCTAACTGAGCTGGCTTGACCCATCAACACCGCTCCTCCGGAGGCCTCCACCTTAGAAGAATTACCACAGAGGGACATAGACTCCCTGTGAATGATGAAAAAGAAAGCCCAGGTAGTGGACGAGTGGGTTGCCCTGCAAATAGGAAACACCCAGTGTTTCCTGGCATCCACCCTCCCAGATTTATACATGGCCTGGCAGGTCATCCACCAGGCGGAAACACTTATTGAGTTGTGGGAGGGTGACGCCGAGAATTACCAAGCATGGAAGGTAGAGCTTGAAGAGATTCTTACCTTGGGAGAGGATATGGTTTTCAAATCTAGAATTCTGGGTGAGGAATCATTTGATTTTGTGAGAACCCAGCACTCCAGGCTTGACCTCACATTGGAGGTGACCAAGCAATTGGTAGGGTCCTTACAAGATAAGGTAAATATGGTGAAGTATTCTTCTAATTTATATAAGTCTTTTGTAATAAAGACTTCCGGGGCTGATCCCCTTAGCACAGATACATGTACCCCCGAAGATTCAGTTTTGGGAAGTTTTGATGAAATAATGAAATCCCAGTATCAATCTCCATAGGGGATAGATGGGGCCCAAATGGCAAGATTAACCTGCATGATACTTAATGGTCATGACGCGGCAAGAATGGCAGATGAATTCAAAGAAAATGTTTCAGACCTGGGGGAATAGGTTGAAGTAGCCAAACACAGAAGGGCCAGCCTAAAAGAGATAGATGAGGATGGCATTTCTCACCTCCTCCAGGCCTTCAATGATAATAAGCAACCTTGAGCTTTCTTCGGGGACAGGGGAAAATTCAAGTGTTGGGTATTCTTTATTCTTTGAGGAAAAAAGTTCCCGGATCCCAGAGTCCCAGATCCTAAAATTTTGTATTCTTTCAAGTGATCCGTGTCCCGGTCCCCGAGGCCAACCAGTCACTTTCAGAAGCGGTTAATAAAGACCGTCAGAAGGTAGTTGGCCATATCAAGGAAGCATCAAATCAGCGGTTGGTTTCTGACAGGATGATCTTCTCGAGGTGCCACTCAAGGGTACTCCTGGCGCATTGGAGACAGGGCACCACATTTCCCATTTATGAGGCATGTAGCCTCTGTCCCAGGGGGACCTACTTTCTTCTTTCTGGCTCTCTTCTCGAGGCTAATTCTTCCGCTTTATATTCTTATCTTATTCTTCTGACATGGCAGACCTATTTTGTCTCAAGGTCTTTTGTAGGGTGGCACAGGTAGTACCGGCCCCCAGAGATTGTATTTTATTGAAACATGATGTAAAATAGGGTTAGGGTTAGAAGAGTTGTATAAATAGCCAAACCGGCTCATTTCCAAGGGTCAGAAAAATTGATGATTTTGTTGTCCATAGCAATAGAAAGGTGATTTCTCATCTTAAGTTGCAAAGCTCAATGCTCCACTGTTATGGTTTTATATAGTTAAATGCTCCCCTAGAGCCGCCATTGTATCACGCACCAGTGCTTGCTGGAAGGAACATTAATAAAGAAGGAAGAATTCTTGGCAATGATGTTGTTGGCATTCCTGCTTCTGATTTAATGGTATTTCATGTTTTAATGTTCTTTATGTCTTCTACTCTGTTATGTTAAAGTAGATTAATGACCTCTTTACTCCCGCTACTGATAAAATGCTAGCTGATGGTTATGTATTTCTTTAGTATTTAGTGTAGTCTATCAGAGTATTATCAATGTTCTGGACATTTCAGCATGATTGTAGTTAGATGAAACATTTCTAACCCTACAAGATCTTTTTCACTTTATTTGTCAAGTATAGAACGCTAGGGAGAACGTTATCCTATTGAATCTCCAGAGAGAATGAGTTGAAGAAACCAGCTATCCCCCTCAAAAATAGTCACCTCTCCCAACCGAGCCCCGCACCATCATGACCCGACACCCAAGTTCTTGAAGGCCTAGAGAATTTATTTTCCCTAGAAAACCATTGCAGGTGGAGTTGGCCGGTTTCCCCAGAACCCGGTGACAACTTATGACTGTTGGCGGACCTGGTCAGCAAAACCCCGTCAACAGAAACTGGCGCTAGAAGGAGGGCATGAGCTCATCCCCCTCCCAAGATCCTAATTTTACACCTCCTAAGGGTTCCCTAAGTCATAATTTTGGTCGTCAAGCCTTCAACGGGATTGGGTCTTTCTCCCCAGTGAAATTTGAAAGAATCCTTAGGTCTGCCCCGAATCCCGGAAGATTTGTCAAACTCGAGCCCCCTGCACAAAAGAAACAGACTTTGAAAATCATACCAGCCACTATTGTCTAGGGATCTACCACACCTCCAAATACTAAAACTCCTCAGAAAATCTCGGGAACTAGTGCCCACACTACCCAACATATAGTTCCCCCAATGGCTGTGTACTTCAGAAAGACCGGGTCCCTAATGGGCACTTTTCTGGGTGCAACCAATGATTTACCTTCTCACCTGGAGAAGATTTTCCCATGATATGAGAACCTAGGCTCATGGACCATAGAAGAATACTTACAAGCATACAAAGATGCCATGAATCGACACTGGATCCAGCATGAAGATGTTGTGACTCGGATGTTCCCCTTGTCCCTAGGACAAGGCGAGTTGAACTGGTACCTTAACCTTCCTGCTAACTCCATCAACACTTGGTAGGACATGAAGGATGCCTTCCTGGCTGCCTTTCGCATGCATGTGGAACCAGCCTGGTCCCACAGCCAGTTCATCTCTATCAGAAAGGAACCCAATGAGCCTCTCACAACATTTAACCATAGGTTCCAGCGTTCCCTGAAGCGGTGCACGGGCCCTTTTATCCCATCCCCAGAAGTAACCATACAGACCTATCTTAACGCGATGGAACCTTTTATTGCCACTCTCCTTTGGAGAACAACTGTCGCGGGTGACCGGGACACTTTGGAAAAAGTCTATAACCTAGCTCTAGAACTGTCCTGAGGTCTCAACAAATTCCCAGGCGGGATTGGGCAGAGTACGCCCTTCCATATGGTCCCCGGTGGAACTGTGTATGCCAAGAGGTACAACCCCAATCTAGCAATAGGTTTCCCCTCGATGGCGATGAATCCTCTACCACCCCAGATGGACCAGAAAGCATGGTATGTTTACCCAACCCACGCCTAGATGACACCAGGTCTGGAAGTCTTCCCTTGGAATCAGCCACAGCAGGCACAAAAATCTCAGACACAATCATCCAGAGTGCCCTTCTTCTAGTCGTCAGTGACTGGAGGATTGCCACCCTTGACTCCGGCTAATACTGCTACCTTCCTGGGAGGCCAACAACAACAACAACCATCACATTATGAAACAAACACTTAGTTTACCACCGAGGTTGAATCCCTCCCACGAATGTTGTCCACCTTGACCGTGGACATAGGCCAACTGAAGGTGGGGTCCTACGCGCCCCAGAATTCAAATTCCCAGAGGGGAAACATTTTCTCCGGCCAATGAAACAACAATGCCGGAGGAAGAAACTTCAACAATGGGTCTAGGCCCAATTAGCAGCAATGTAATAATAATGCGAACACTGGAGGCCCGCCTCCGAACCAAAATGCCAACCAAAATGGTGCTGGACCATCACATTTTACACCTGTCACAGACTTCTAGCCCATGACTAACTGGTGTAGATTGCACGACATTGGTTCTCACAACAAGGTGAATTATGCCACTTTGGAGAAGGTCATCATGATCTCCTAGCTATATAGGCAACAGTCGCATGAAACTACTCCTCCAGAGCCTCCTATCCAAGAAACAACTCATAGTGCCTTCACCTGTGATACCATCTTGTTTGGGACTTTCGAAGAAGATGAAGAAGAGTCCAAATTACAGGGATTCTTTGATGAATCCATCCCGCCCTTCGAGGCCAATGCCTTTACTAACCCACAGACTCCATATAATACTTAGAGTCAGGTTGGTAAAGGGCTAGTTTACACATTCGTACCCCCTATCAAAGATACTCCTCCTCCCCGGAACAACACAACTGACCGATCCACTCCAAAAGGTCCTAGCTCTAACCAAGCAAAAGATCTCACCGAGGAAAATCATCAGTTCCTGGGAGGAAGATTTGACATTACGAAAGCATTAGAATAGACCACTACCTCCATGACCTTGATGGAGGTTTTGCTAAACTATCCTGAGCAGAAGAAGTCTCTTCTAAAGCTCTTAGGGAACCTGGAAGCCATCAAACGCCCGCCTAAGACTGTCTCATTCGAAGATGCTAATGCGGCCATCTTCTAGGGGAATAATGAGGATCCTCCCTTCCTACTAGGCCTGAATATCCATGGCAAAAATGTACACAATTTCCTAGTAGACTCCGGAGCTTCAGGTAATATCATGCCCTTGTCCATTTGTCAGAAGCTCAGATTCCACCCCACCCTGTCTAATGGTGTAGTAATCCATCTGGATAAGACTGCTATGAAAATGGTGGGGGAATTGAAGAACATCTGGATACATCTTATCCAGGACCCCAGGATAGCCAGTATCATTGACATCCAAGTGGTGGACATCCCAGAGACTTACGGGATGTTATTAAGTCAGAATTGGTCTAAGTCCTTGAATGGATACTTTTCGACTGACATCACCCACTTGTAGATTCCATGGGAAGGAGAATCAAATCAGATTCAGGTCAAAAGTGAACCCTGGATGAAGTAGGCCCTTACCAAAGTTGGGAGGGTCAATGAGGTCCTTTTCTCCAAAACTTCTCTGGGGGTGTACAAACCTTTTGAAATCTTAACATTCGATTTTATCCCCAGAGAGGATTTCGCTGTGCTGCAAAGGGCCAAAGACCTAGAAGAAAAGATGAGAGTTGAAGTCAACTCTCAAGGTGCCACAACAACCCTTGCCACACTCTTGTCTGGCACTTGGTGCTGAGTACACTACCAGAAACATTCAAAACATGAGTGTGGACCGTGTCTTTCGATTTCTAATCGGCACCTTGATACCTTCCGTAATGAACATGTAACTGATTCCCTGGGACCCAGTATTCCTACGGGATGCACGCCTTTGGTTCCATCTTCCCAGGAATCCCAAACCCAAACACCTCCGGCAATAAAATCTACTTTCATGCCGGCAGTCCAGGAGAGGACCACTAAGTCTCCCAGCAATAATCCAAAGAAGGCCACTCTACCCCAGCCCTAGATTATGAATAATGACCTATGGACCCTTAAGTTTGATGGGTCCCAATCCAAACAAGGCTGTGGGGCTAGGGTAGAACTAATCAACCCATGAGGGAAGTCCTTCCTCGCATCCTACAGACTGCAATTTAACTGTACAAACAATGTCATAGAGTACGAGGCTTTGGTCCTTGGACTCTTATTTGCGCTAATAAAAGGTATCACCCACCTCCAGGCTCTGGGTGATTCAGAGTTGATTATTAAACAAGTCCAGAGTTAATACACATGTCACAATAAAAGGCTGGCCACATACCACAACTGGGCTTGGAGCCTTATTGAGGATTTTGATGCCTTTGGGATTGACCTCATTCCTCGGTGACGGAACTATGTCCCGGATGCCCTTGCCATTTCTGCCAGCACACTTGAGCCAATGGCCGGCTTGCGACTCTAGAGATTTTCAGTCGAGATGGTCCCCACCCCATCCATTCTAGATAATGTCACCCACTTTCAAGTTTTTGAAGATGATCAGCATATCTTGGCCTTCATGGTGAATGTTGGTGTCTTTGAAGACCAGATAGTGGAGGAACAAGACCACGACGATACTGGGTAGGGTGATGAAGATGATGGGATCATGGACCTGCCCACTAACACCATCCCAAAGGGGATGGTTGCACTAGAATGAATCTTTGACTCAGACCCTCAGGCCCATGAGAAGGTTTCATCCTCCTCCAAGGGAGGGAAATTTGAAAAGGTTAACATCGGCCAGCCCGGTGAAGAAAAGATCATTCACATTGGTACCTCCTGCTCCCCTGAAGAAAAGGAAAATATTCTTGCGGTTCTCTGAGAATATATTGATGTAATTGCCTAGGGTTATGAAGACTTGAAAATGAATGACACTTCCATCATGACCCATACTATTCTCCTGAAACCTGATGCTAAGCCCTTTCAGCAAAAGCAAAGACCGGTCAACCCCTTGATAGAGCCTTTGATTCGTTAAGAGGTAGAGAAACTGTTGTTAGCCCAGATAATCTTCCCAATTTGGTATACTACATGGGTTGCCAATCTGGTCCCTATAAGGAAAAAGAACGGTGAGAGCCACCTCTCCGTGGATTTCTGAAACTTGAATAAGGAATCTAAAAAAGATAATCACCCCCTCCCTTCGTTGGATGAGGTGTTGCAGATTGTGAACGGATCCCAGATGATGTCCTTCTTAGATGGATATTCGAGGTATAACCAGATCATGGTCAAGTATGAAGACAGAGAGAAAAAAACATTTACCACCAAGTGGGGAATGTTTGCATATAGAAGAATGCCCTTCGGTCTGATCAATGCGGGGGCTACGTTTCAAAAGGCTATGGACATTGCGTTCGAGGGCCTTGTGAATCGGTGCATAATCATCTATATGGATGATTTGACCATCTTTTCCTAGGATAGGTGTGACCATGCCACCCATCTCGCCCAGATATGTGAGAGATGTCGCCAATATGGAATATCCCTCAACCCCAAGAAGTGCATATTCAGGGTCACTGAGTGGAAGTTGCTCAGGCATATTGTCTCTGAGAAAGGTATATCCATAGACCCTAACAGAGTCGAAGCATTATTGAATCTATAGATGCCTGGCAGCAAGAAAGAGATGCGATCCTTTTTTGGAAAAATCAACTTCGTGCGACGATTCATCACGGGATTTGCACAAATAGTTAAACCACTCAATGAGATGATGAAAAGGGATACCAAGATTGAGTGGAGTCCTGAAGCAAAGTGGGCGTTCGCCCAAATCAAACAAAAAATAATAGAGGCACCTGTCTTGGCTAGTCTGGACTATTCCCTTCTATTTTACATTTACTCTTTTGCTTCGCCGCATTCTGCCACGGCAGTGTTGACCCAAAAGGTTGAAGGTGAAGAGCGACCAATAGCTTTCATGAGCTCCCCTTTCAAGAACACCGAGGTCTGATATTCATCACTAGAAAAATAGGCCTTCATTCTAGTTTGCGCCGTGAAGAAATTCTGGCATTATATTCTCCAGAGCAAGGTACATGCTATCATCCCAGACTAGGCTGTTAAGTCTCTGATGATGCAGAGTGAATTGGGAAAAAGATGGGGAAAATGGATGGCCATCCTGTAGGAGTATGACTTAGAAATGCAGCCCATGAAAATAGTCCGGGGCCAGGGACTAAGTCAGGCAATGGCAGAAGAGACTCCCCGCATAGAATGCCTAACTTACACAGTGGAGTCCATCACTCAAGACCCGTGGTATACTGATTTGGTATACTTGTTATTAAATAATAAATTCCCAGAGGGGT
Source organism: Thuja plicata (assembly GCA_018584345.1). Classification (NCBI taxonomy): domain Eukaryota; kingdom Viridiplantae; phylum Streptophyta; class Pinopsida; order Cupressales; family Cupressaceae; genus Thuja; species Thuja plicata. The sequence continues at coordinate 1,309,321 of MU223174.1, read as the reverse complement.
TACCTCGCCACAAACACCGTGCCCTGCGGATGAGAAGCGCTCACTTCATGATCAAAAAATCTGCGCTTTACTACAGAAATTATGAGGTAGTGTACCTCCGGTGCATTGACAGAGACCAAGCTATAAGAATAATCGATGAATTCCATAGACAGTTTGGAACTGGGCATGGCTGAGCCAATGCCACTGCCCATCAGATCCTTTGGGCCAAATATTATTGGCCCTATATATTCAAGGATGTTTACACTCATGTAAGGAAATGCCATACTTGTCAAACCACAGCGCATCATGAGCGTAACCCAGCTATGCCTTTACAACTAGTACACGAGGCTAGACTATTTGCCCAATGGGAATTCAACTTCATCGGGGAAATCAACCCCAACTCATCTGCCAACCATCGATATATCCTTATTGCTACTGATTATTGCACTCGGTGGTCTGAAGCTATACCTTGCAAGAACAATACAACAGACATAGTTATCAAATTCCTAGAAGAAAACATCGTCACCCGGTTCGGGATGCCCTTTGCTCTGGTAGGTGACAATGGTTTGGCATTTTCTTTAGTGCAGTTACTCGAATGGACCTACAATCGGAGGATCACTTTGAAGTTCTCCAGCAACTATTATCCCCAGGGAAATGGCATTGCTAAATCAACAAACAAAAATCTGCTTGAAGTGATCAAACACCTATTAGAACAAAATCCCCGGGATTGGCATCAAAAGTTGAAATTTTCCCTCTGGGTGGATCGCATTCGTGTCAAGGCCGCCTTGGGAACATCCCCTTTCCATCTGGTTTATGGTCAGAACCCTGTATTCCCACTCAACTTATAGATCCCAGTGTTACAGTTTATGCAGGAATTTAGCAACAGGGACAACATCATGGAGGTTCGACTCTTGAATCTGGTGTGGATGGAAGAATAGAGAGATGCAGCCCTTGAACATTTCACACGTCATCAAGCAGTGGTAAAAAGATGGTTTGATAGAAGAGCCCAATATAAGGCTTTTCAGGTCTCAGATCTGGTCCTGTTGTGGGACAAGGCCCAGGAGAAGAAAGGAAAGCATACCAAATTCCAACGGCTTTGGCTCAAACCATATCTAATCTCAAAAATCTGTGGGGAAAATACTTACCGCCTCAACACCCTGACTGGAGAACCTGTCATATTTCCCGTTAATGGACAGTTCCTCAAACACTACTTCGAGTAGGGTAAGTTTGTCCAAAGTTGTATTGTATGTAAAGTCTCCCGCTTGTAAATATTTCCTCTGGGTGCCTCGTGCGAGGTACCCTACCTTGTAAATAGCCTTGTCGACTGTCCTCTGGGACAGTCCTCTTTTGTCGTCTTTGTTTTCATTTTCAGTTTTCTTTTGGCCCCGACATTTTGTTCTGTCTTGTAGGAATTGGAATGCTTCGCATAACTCTAGCTTCCGGTATGATGTCCACGGCATGGTGAACTTTAGAATCTATCTTTAGCACAGATTCAGCCCGGTCTTCGGGGTTGTTTTTTGGGTTATGGCACATTTTGAGCAATCTCCATTGGATGTCATCTCTGGGAATCTGGCAATCAATGAACAATAATAATATAAGGAACAAGTAATCAAACACGCCGAGGGTAGATCGGCTGTACTAATTGGTTGACCTAGGTCTGAAACTTTAAGAGATTCTTTTCGGGTCCGGAGCTTTATCCCCTCTTCGAACAATCTAAATATAGGTGGACAGGTGAAAGAAGTACCGCCATTAAATTTAGCTAAGCTTAAGCTTAATGGTGAAAGAAGTACCGCCTTCCCCACTCAAAAATAAACAAAATAACCAAAGAGGAAAAGTGGGATAGAACTACGGTCTTCGGGGGAAACAAGCAAATTGATGACTGGTTCGATGTAATTAGTGTCTCTTCTCTATTCCTCCCAGAGGTCATCGGCTTGATTTCCTTCCAAAGCACACACGACACCACTGATGAAAGATATTGGACCGATTCCTGTGGATGGATTCTCAAATATGTTGTCCTTTTCCTGTCAGATACTTTGGGAAGGGGCCTATTCTAGTTTTCCTAACAATAGATTCTATACTTCTCAAATGCGCTAAGGCATTTGTCCCAAATAGTCGCCATTTGTTATGCCCTACATCCCCATCCCTACATTTTGTGTGCAAAATGTTGGGTCCCCTTTTTTTTGGTTTTTGCTTGTGGCTTTGCCTTGTCTTTCTTTCCCTTTTTGTTTCTTTTCTCCGGGGTTTCCTTCCCCGCCGTGGTGTTTTGTTTTCTTTTTTTCCGTCTCCAAGACTCCGGTCCCAAAGGTTGCCTTTCATTGGAAACTAGATTCCAGACTCCGGGATTCTTTGCCATGATGTTCTTTAGGAACATCATCATGGGGAATCCTTGGGTCTGGGGTCTGAAGGTTTTCTTGTCTAGAGGTTGTTGAAGGAAGAGGAGAGTTATCTTTTACCATGGGTATAAATGGAGCTTACCTATCACTTTCACATTTACTGTGATCAAAACTTCCAAACACTTAGAGCGATTATCAAAGTGATTCCAAAGAGATTAACAGAGCATTTGCAGAGAGTTTATGATAATCAACGCTTAACATCTCCAATCACTTTTAGGAAAGTGCAAGTGCTTCGTGGTGGTGACTCTGACCGATTGGCAACTCGAGTTGTTGCAGAGCTCTCACGGTAACTCTTCCCTTCCCTTCGCCTTCTGCATTCTCAGGTTGGTCTTTCCACTTCCGCCCCTCTGATTTCCTTCCGTTTTGTTTGGTTTCTATTGTTTTGTTGCTTTGTCATCTGCTTCATCTATTTTTTTTCTATTTTCTAGTTTCGCCGCCTGTTGGTGGGTCAGCTCTCTGCTAGAGGGTTGTCCACCCCCTGCACAAAGGTGGTTCATCTGTAAAATGTGTAGATAGCTATAAATAGTTTGTTCTTCCTTTGTCTGGTTTTCTCACGGATGTCACTCCATGTTGTATCTATGTATATATGTTTATACCTATGTATATATGTGTGCATTATTGTATAGTCTCTATATATATCCCTTAGCTCCATGTATATCCTTCTAGGTGACTAAACAAGAGGGTCGAGTCACCTCTGTGTCTGGTTTTCTGCCTCCGAGCTCGCTTCGAGGCAGAAAACCACCTGTTTGAAACTTGGATCTCGGCTGGTTTCAAATAGGTGGTTTTCTCTCTCCTCCATGAAGTCTGTTAGAACCTTATTTATGTCCCATGCGTACAATCAATTCCAGCCAAGTGGCTTCCACTTTTTTCATGTTCAGACAGTTGGCTCCGCTGTCATTGCCATAACTTCCATTTAATACCTATGCATGTGGCGCCCACATGGGCGTGGTGACTTGGCTTTGTACATGTTCTTGCCAATGGTCGTTTCTATGGGCTTCGGGTCTCCTACCATCATCCATCCTGTGTCTTCACCCAGTGTGATAAAATCCCCAGACCCAGATGTTTAATGAAAATATTGAAGTTTAGGATATGTTTTTCTTTTCGGTTATCTTTGTATGAAACTAACTTTTCAGGAAAAGTAAATGTCACGGTGGTAAGATCTCCGGACCCCAGAGTAATTATTTTGATAAAAAATATTCTGACGGTCGCTCTGCCTTGCAGGTTCCCAGAGTTCATCTATCAATCATGTCTGAAGCATCTGCATCCTCCCCGCCTGGAAGTCCAGAACTTCCCTCAACGACCACCAGGGCAGCCGTAAAATCCAAGATGGAAAGGGCCCTGGAGAAACTTCCCCTGACCATGAATTTTGTGTAGAACAACGTCATCACAGGCTCAAAGATTGAGTCCAAGGTTAAACTTATAACTGACACTAGCGTTGGAACGTGGGCTGAGATGCAGGCCTTGGTAAAAGTAATGCACATCCAGCGACAAGCTGGAGATCAATTAGCGATCAACGTCGGAGGCTCCAGGATCCTCTAGGCACTTGCTTCCCATGCTCCATGCAGTCTTTGGAGATTATCTTAACACTAGCAGCCAACTACAACTCCTCCATTTGGGCTGTTATGCTGGTGGCCATAGAACCCACAGGATACCCCACTCCTCTGGTATCCCTCGACCCAGACACATTCTGGGCAGGACTAGGAATCCCACAATTTGACAGAGCCACAGTGGTTACAAGGACTGATGCCTTGACCCAGTTCACACAACTGGAGGATGCTACCTGGGTGTACATGAATACACACTGGCTTAAGGCCCCAAAAAGGGACCCAAAGAGAATGAATATAGAAATCCCCCGCTCTAAATTCAAGGAGAGCATCCAGATGGGGATAATAGCATTAGCCCGGGTATTTGGGCAGCCATCCGCCCAGGAGTTTGCCAAATGGATGTACTATTTCCTCCTCGACATCTCCACCAAGGGAGAATTCTTTGACTGGGCCGCAATAATCTCCAACCACGTCGACTCCCAGTTCCTTCAGCTAGACAGGAAGAAGAATTTTTATATGTCTTCTTATGTTTTCTGGGCCCTAGCACAACAGAGGCCCCATGCCCATGGCCTACTTACTGACGACATAATGAGGATTGGCCCAAGACAAAAAGCACTATGGGACCATTTCCCACAAATTCAATGGGAGGCCAGCTTCCCCAGTTTCTACTGGGTAAATGACTCGTTCATTTACTACCATCTGCTTACCCCCACCCGGGATGCTGGATACCACCTGTCTTCGGAGGTGATGAACTTGGTCCAAAATTATGGACATTATTATATTCAATTCCAACAGTACATGTACATTAGGGTCGTCGGCTTCTCTGGGAAACCCTACTTGTTGCCCAAACACTGTGGGGACAAGATCATGCTATTGGAATACTATAGGCAGCTGATGGAGGTGCATACCCTCTTTTCCCTCAAAAAGATACCCAACATTCTATTCCCAATCACCTGTGGGAATTACACCTATAGTCTGGCCGCCGCGAAGGAGGCAGATAATGAGCTAAAAAGTTATAACTTGCAGGAATTCTATCTGGCGTAGAAAAACTTTGATCCGCATGGGAAGATAGCAACGGCACTACCCCAGGCTTCAGAGCCCCATCATATACATATGAAGGACTTTTGGGCAGATTTCCAAGATGATGTAGAGGTGCAAAGCCGGCACTATGTCAGGATGATGGTCGGAATGACGCAACTATTGAGACTCTGGAGGTTCCCGAAGGATTTCTCGGACACCGCCCCCACTATCGACCCCCAGTACGAGGCCAAGGGGATTGATAAAATGGCTCTTCCATAAGTGAATTGGGCCACCCAGGAGGGGCCCATGATTGAGGACTTCACTCGGGAGGTGGTCGAGCGAAGTCATGCCTATTTCAAGAAGGTGTGCCCCGGGAGTACTCACCAAGCTCCCCGACCAGCGCCAAAGCTAACACCACAGATGGGACCCAAATTGACCCCGGGGGTTGGGACTTCTTCGTAGGGTGTAGATAAGGGAAAAGGGATAGACACGACCCCTTCGACGTAAGAAGTCACTATACAGGAGCAAATCAAGCAATCGATGGCAGCCTCACAACAGATGAGGGAGCAGTTAATAACGAGGCTGGCCACTCCCCCGCTCATGGCCAGACCAATTCGTCCCTCTTCCTCCCCGTTGCTGGCATCCCTAATGGTGAAGGCAACAGGGGTGGATCCCATGGAAGTGGCAACAATAGCTGATGCGGGGCCACCTTTGATTACCCTCAGAAGGAAGAGGCTTAATAAGAAGCCTAAGGCGGAGCCAGTGTTAGGTACATCCCAACCCCAACAAGTTGAGATCCTTTCTTCCAGTTCCGCAGAATTGGAGAAAGAAACAGAACCTGCAGAGGTCCCGACTAGTCCCCCTTCGGAAGAGGAGTTTGATGTATTTGCAACCGATGAGTTCAGAAATTTGCAAGGGAACAATACATAAGTGGAGACAGAAGTCCTGAAGATAGAACAAGAGGCTGCAGACCAAGAAGACTTGGAACAAGAACATACACAGGGACAAGAACAGCAGGTGGAAGAGGAGCCAGAACCAGAGATTATCTCTGGGGCTCAAGAAATACAAGGTCCGGGAGTGGACCAACTAAAGAAAGGAAAACAAATGGCATCTACTAGGGGAACCGGACCTTCGGGAATAACCATAACCCTAGCCACCACGTTCCAAGGGCCACTCCTAGGAGCAACCTTTGGGCAGGTTATCACAGCAGCCCAAACTCTAAATCTCGGCCTGATATCTCCCCTACTACCAATAGAGGAAGAAGCCCTGGCAGAAGAAGAACAACAATAAGAGAAGCTTGAAGAAGAAATCCTCGAGGATGCCTACCAGGGTCCAGACCCAATGATAGACATATAGGACAAGGCCGAGGAGATGGAGATTGAAGAGAACATCACTGCAAACGAAGTTGAGGCAGGGAGAGAGACGGATGAGGTCCATGCCACCGAGGAGTCACAGCCACAAAACACTGGGGAAGAATCAAGGGAACAAATTCTGCCAGGAAGGCCACCCCTCCCCCCTCAGTGGCTGGTAGAGAGCAGGAAAAGAAAGGCTCAGTCCACTCCTGTGATTCCTCTCTTCTTAGCAGAAATGATTGCCCAAGCCCAGGCCCTGCCAAAGGCCAAGAAAGTCCAGACAGTTCATACTCTTCAAACTGGGCTGGGTGGAGAAACAGTTGCCATTGTGGAAACATCTCCCCCAGATGCCGATGAAGCAATCACAGATCCCACAGACTATAATGTTGTAGAGGTATCCCTAGGCAAAAGGGGAAAGCAATGTGAGGTAGATTTTCTAAAGGAGGTAGCAAGGGCAGTGGAGGCTTGATATGAAAAGGAAGCCCAGAGGCTCAAGGCTGAAAAGGAAAAGAATGCAAACCTTATGGGGTTGCTTACTGAGCTGGCTTGACCCATCAATGTTGCTCCTTCGAAGGCCTCAACCTCAGAAGAATTACCGCAGAGGGACATAGACTCCCTACGAATGATGAAAAAGAAAGCCCAGGCAGTAAAAGAGTGGGTCACCCTACAAATAGGAAACACTCGGCGTTTCCTGGAATCCACCCTCCCAGATTTATACATGGCCCGATAGGTCATCCACCAGGTGGAAACACTTACTGAGTTATGGGAGGGTGACGCCAAGAATTACCAAGCATGGAAGGTAGAGCTCGAAGAGCTTCTTACGTTGGGAGAGGATATGGTTTCTGAATCTGGAATTCTGGGTGAGGAATCATTTGATTTTGTGAGAACCCAGCACTCCAGGCTTAACCTCACATTGGAGGTGACCAAGCAATTGGTAGGGTCCTTACAAGATAAGGTAAATATGGTGAAGTATTCTTCTAATTTATATAAGTCTTTTGTAATAAAGACTTCTGGGGCCAATCCCCTTAGCATAGATACATGTACCCCTGAAGATTCAGTTTTGGGGAATTTTGATGAAATAATGAAATCCCAGTATCAATCTCTGGAGGGGATAGATGGGGCCCAAATGGCAATATTAGCCCGCATGATACTTAGTGGTCATGAAGCGACAAGAATGGCAGATGAATTCAAAGAAAATATTCTGGACCTGGGGGAACATGTTGAAGTAGCCAAAAATAGAAGGGCCAGCCTGAAAGAGATAGATGAGGATGGAATTTCTCGCCTCCTCCAGGCCTTCAATGATAATAAGCAACCTTGAGCTTTCTCTGGGGACCGGGGAAAATTCAAGTGTTGGGTATTCTTTATTCTTTGAGGACAAAAGTTCCCAGATCCCAGAGTCTTAGATCCTAAATATTTGTATTCTTTCAAGTGATCCGTGTCCTGGTCCCCAAGGCTGACCGGTCACTTTCAGAAGTGGTTAATAAAGACTGTTAGAAGGTGGTTGGCCATATCAAGGAGGCGTCGACTCAATGGTTGGTTTCTGATAGGATGATCTTCTCGAGGTGCTGCTCAAGGGTACACCTAGCACATTGGAGACAGGGCACCACATTTCCCATTTATGAGGCATGTAGCCTCAGTCCCAGGGGGACCTACTTTCTTCTTTCTCCTTTCTGGCTCTCTTCTCGAGGCTGATTCTTCTACTGTATATTTTTATCTTATTCTTCTGACATGGCAGACCTATTCTGTCTCAAGGTCTTTTTTAGGGTGGTGTAGGTAGTACTGGCCCCCAGATATTGTATTTTATTAAAACATGATGTAAATTAGGGTTAGGGTTAAAAGAGTTGTATAAATAGCCAAACCGGCCCATTTCCAAGGGTAAAAAAAATTGATGATTTTATTGTCCATAGCAATAGAAAGGCGATTTCTCATCTTAAGTTGCAGAGCTCAATGCTCCACTGTTATGGTTTTATATAGTTAAATGCTCCCCAGTGCTTGCTGGAAGGAACATTAATAAAGAAGGAAGAATTCTTGGCAATGATGTTGTTGGCATTCCTACTTCTGAGTTAATGGTATTTCATGTTTTAATGTTCTTTATGTCTTCTACTATTATATGTTAAAGTAGATTAAGGACCTCTTTACTCTCGTTACTGATAAAATGCTAGCTGATGGTTATGTATTTCTTCGGTATTTAGTGTAGTCTATTAGAGTATTATCGATGTTCCAGACATTTTAGCATGACTGTAGTTAGATGAAATGTTTCTAACCCTGCAGGATCTTTTTCACTTTATTTTTCAAGTATAGAACGTTAGGGAGAACCTTATCCTATTGAATCTCTAGAGAGAATGAGTTGAAGAAACCAGCTATCCCCCTTGAAAATAGTCACCTCTCCCAACTGAGCCCCGCACCGTAGTGACCCGACACCCAGATGCTTGAAGGCCCAGAGAATTTATTTTCCCTAGACAACCTTTGCAAGCAGAGTTGGCCAGTTTCCCCAGAACGTGGTGACAACTTATGAATGTTGGTGGACCCGGTTAGCAAAACCCCGTCAACACCATGTTCTATAGTTGCCAGCCAATAAAAATACAAAGATTATGACAACATGTTTAAAGAGTTGTTGAGCTGTCATAAAGGATCCAATACAATCTGATCTTGATTTATTTTCAAATATAATAAGGTTTTAATAAGAAAAACAATCATTCAAAATTGATCACCTGTCAGTTTGAAATTCCATGGATAGATGTAGGAATTGTTGTCACAACACGTAGAATTAAAGACAGAAATGACTAAATTGCAAATTCATGAATTTTGAAGAGATTGGTGTATTAATAACCACTACCGTTATTCATTTCATCTTACCAGTTTCCATGTTTTCAGAGCTCAAAATTAGTATAAGTGAGAAGAATCTTCAAATGAATAGAGCTATCAAAATTTGTAGAGTGAACAAAGAAGTTTTCAGTCTAGAATTCAAAGAAATTGAGTGATTATCAATGTTGAGGGGTTTAGTTATAGAGTGATTTATAGTTGAAAGTGAGGGTTTATAATATATTTATGAAAAAAGATTGGTTGATCAGTTGCAATTTACACCAGATAGTATGAGAAGAGTAGTAAGTGTCACTTCTACCAGCGAAAAGAGAGGGGATGATGATGACCTCAAAGGAAAGAGGAACTATTTAGAAGAGTTAAATAAATTTCTCCCAGGCTCCAATCAAGGAAAAAATGTAAATCATGAATTCCTTGGTGATAATTATGGATATGTTAGGGATGCTAAAATACCAGATTGTTTTAGTTATCACTTGTTCAATTATTTCTATAAAAATAGTGATGACCCTATGCCTATATCAAACCCTTGGATGAGTGGATTGGCTAAGTTAGTTGTCCCTGATCTATTTGTGGATGTTGACTTAATATTAGAGTTATCCAAAAGATATGAAACCATTTCAAGAACCATCAAGAAGGATGATGGCACCATTTTAGTAACCCTAATTAGAGCATCCTTCATGAAAGCTTTTGACATATATAACCCATGTTCAACAAAGATAAATTTGAAAGCCCTAGCTGATGGATATACCAAAGAGGTTGGTATTACTACTAAGTTGATTCAGGCCCATATGCCTAAGGGAACTAAGAATTACATTTCACCTATTCCAAGTGATCCTTCACCATACTTTTATAAAGACCTAGCTTTTTATATGAAATAAATCTCATAAGCCCTATGCAAAGTCTTAGGTGTAGATAGTAGAAGAGAGAGAGAGTATCATCAGACATGCTGATGATAATTCTAGATCTGGAAATTCCTTATGTAAGTACTTACTATGATTAAATTCAATATGTAATCGATAAAATGCACCAAGGATTTGTTGACATTTAGAGCAAGGTGGGAAGCCCTAAGTTCCTACAATATTCAATGCTCATGCATCTAATTATGTTCTACAACTTCAACATCATGGACCAGTCAAATTTGCAACTTAGAAGATTCTATCATGGATAGATCAACCCTATACAACTTTGGTTAAGGGTATAGAGTTACACTTCTAGGGAAAATGAATTTTTTGAATTTAAGAATTGGATTGTCTACCCCTCTTTGAGCAATCTAGGAGTGAATATGACTAGGCTTCTAGTGAAGGTGTTACAAATATTAAGACCCTGCAAATTTGTAGACAAGTGGAATGGAGACCACAACTTGGGTGACATTTACTGTCATCAAAACTTCACTTTAAGTAGAGTATATGGTTGTTCATAGCCACCACACATCTTACCTTATAGAGTGCCACCCAGAATTGCAATAATTGGAGTTTCTGTGGCAACTCATGCTAACAGATAGGGAGCATTTGGCTTCAAACAGGAAAGGGAATTTTACACCAAGGCAGTTCATTGCCTCTGATTTCACAATTGGAAAGAGAGCCTATGACCCTATAAATGGATGGTTGAGGAACTACAGGATGAATGTTTCCCTATATAGATATATTGATATAGAGGGATTTATAGAAAGTGCCAAAAAATTTTAACACCCAACATTTTTATTACTAAAATACATCAGCCTTGTGAGGAAGAAGATTTGATTAGAAACATCCTTCAAGAGGATGTAATTTCAGCAAGATTGACAAAACTTCATGAATTGATAGATTTAGAACACTAGCTAAAGAACAAAGGAATCCCATTTGTTGGATATTTCCCAGGTATGCCTTATCTAAAAAGATTAGAGAAAATGAATGAATCACATGGCACACTTAGTAATCAGACTAAAGAACAAATTAAAGACAAGGATATAGGTCCAAACAAGCAGTCATCATCAAAGTATAGAATCAGTTAATCCATACATATCCCACCACCCCAGGATCAACCACCTCATAATGATGAAAATATAATTTACTTAACAGAAGGACATGAGGTTGAGGTAGATGTAGAGCCTCCACATAAGAAAAAAATAGTGTAATAAGGGGAGCCTTCTATTGTAAAAACATAGAGGAAGAAAAAAGACAAAATTAGTGCCCTATTCATAGGGACTAGTGCCTATGACCACCAATTAAGAAATGTCATTAGAGAGGGAAAGAAAAAGAGGTAGGAAATTGATGACAATGTTTGAGATGCCCCTTATATTATGCCAAGATGAAAGGGAACCACAGCAAGAAGAGTTCCTAAAAGATGATGAATTTATCAAGACTGAGGAATTCAAAGATTTCCTTATATGGGCTAAACAAGAGCAAGCTGGGGCACAGTTGAAATATCAAGGAGGAGAAGCCATAAAAAGTGAAGCTTTATAGACCCTCCAAGCATATGACCTAGAGTCTCAGAATATGACTCTTGATGAGGCCAAACAACATGTGAAATCAAGTGGTATGTTACTGGTAGAAGGATGGGACCTGGCTTTAGCCTTCATTATTTATCAAATCAGAAGGCAGCCAGATGTCAAGATCTCAATAGAGACACAAATAGGAGAGATGATCAAAGGGTGTGGTCATGATTCCAAATCTCAAACCCTAGAAATTTGGTCTCAGGCTTCTAAAAATTAGAAGCCCTCACTAATCAATGTCCAAGCAAAGATGGAGGGAGATAAGATAATATGGTCTGTCCATAACATAGGAGAGCTAGAGATTTCCCAGTCCTTGACCCACTTTTCTCACCTAAATGAAGGAAAGGCAGTTCAAACGTCCAATAGATACCAAAAATTATTTGATGAAACATGCCTTATTACCAAGGATAGAGAACTAGGTCTAATGAAGATCAATGCCATGAAAAAAAAAATTGCAGATTTAACTCAAAAGTTGCAAGAGATGCCTTAAGTTGTTCCTGATTCACCTAAGTAGGGTACATATGTTGAGATTCAGCCAAAAGATATAGGGTATGTTGCATCAAAAAAAAAATAGGTAATTAAGGAGCATAATGAAGTTGTTTTGGGAGCCCTAATTCAAATTTTACAGCATAGGGTAAAAATATTAAAAGATAAAGTTGATGTAGTATATGGTGCCTATGGAAAATTGCCTAGATTGAAATTAGAAGTGAAAATTTTTGTGTCAATTTTGAACCCCTACTTTGGAACATGGATAGTAAGGATTGGGTTATTTGAGAGGTTAGCATCATTACAACCATTGAGAGAAAACTTGCCAGAGATTGTCACCCACGTTGGAGATCAAATAAAACATATTGGGGTGACCTTATCCTTTTTCAAAGGCAAGGAAAATCAATTAGAGAACAGGTTGAATATGTTTGGGCCTAATTATAATAAATTTAAGCTTTCAATCAGGTCAGAGCACAATCAGATCATGCCATTAGGAGTATGGAGAATAGATTTTGACACTTTACTACCTAATAAAGAGGTATATATTTCTGACAATAGTGAATTAGATATGGCGAGATACAATAAGATTTTAGATGAGGAATTTAAGGCCGAAATAGATTTCAATAATTTTATAACAAATGTCAAGACAATAATAGATTCTAGATGGGAGAGATAGAAGGCACAACTTGAAAGAATTCAAAGCTTTAATTGGCCTACAGAGGATGATGTCACAACATGGGATGTTCTTACAAATCCCAAGAAAAAGAAGCCTTCCACTTTTGACCTTGACATCATTGATGAAGAGTAGAAGGACACATGGCACCTAATCTTTGAGCATAGGGAAGTTAGTCATCAGAGAGATAAGTGTATGTTAGCCTATGATGGTGGTCACTTATTCTCACTGTAACTATTGGAGGCTATCTAGAACACATTCAGAAAAAGGTGCCAGCTAACAAAATATTTCAAAGATTTGATTTGGATGTATTCCTATTTTGTCCTTCCACCGCTTGGTCCCTTCTTATCTTTTGTCCTCTTCTAAGTTTTTAGGGTTAGGTCTTAAACCATCTGAAGCTTGTTGTATCCTTAATTTTAAAGGGTTCCAAGATGGTTTAGACTATATATAGATCTTTTGTATCATTTTGTAGGATAGATTGGAAGATGATAAAGAGATGAGAATTGCAAGCTAGACTACTTTATTGTCTGAATTTTTTGTGCATATTGTCTTTTGAATGTATTTAAAATAGTGATCAAATTAATAAAATACATTGCAAGTTCTATCCTATATCTTGCATTTTTCTCTTTAGATTTATGTTTTAGCTCTCATATGCTTAAATTGTAATACAATTTATATATACCAATTACAAGATAATTGTGTAGTTTCTTGTGAGTTCTTTCAAGGAGAGAATAAATCTTGCAAGTGATCCTAGAGAGATAAGAAATAGTATTAGGATTTTATAGAAGGGGTATTGGAGTGAAAGGTAGTCTATAAGGCATTCTACTCAAATTGCATGTATTTACATTAATCAGTTGTTGTGGATTCACATTTTATATAGACGCTTTGCCCAAGGATTAGGCACTGGTTAGGGTTTGGCAAATCAGTTAAATCATCATCCAATATTCAAAAAACAATTAAAACATTTACATTTCAATCATAAATACATAGAAGTTTAAGTAATTGTATCAGAATATACAATTCAGTTTGTTGATTCCTTCAAGAGAGAATCAATAGGTTAACCCTCCTAAGTTCAGAGAACTATAAAGGAAGAAGGATGAGAATCCTTATCACATTACTATTTTCTATTGTTAAGATAATGGTTTGGCTTATTAAGATCTGTATCAGATTAATTATAGTAATTTGCATATTTTTCTATCTATTGATACAGTAAAAGGAACTTAGAAATCTAGTAAAAGATCTAATCTACTGTAATAGATACTGCAAGTCAGTAATCATTCAAAGGTAATACATGCCTGAGTTTGTGGAGCTCAAAAAAGAAGGAGAATATTATCTAATCCTCATTAATTAGGCTTTTTCTTTCATAGAGTAAATTGGAAATATACAGAGTAAGCATTCACACTATTTTAAAATTTCTTGCAAGAAAAATCCATATCAAATTGGCAACTCTGCTGGGGATTAGAGATTATAAAATCTTGTTGAAACTTTTAGAAAATCTCTGTTATTTTAAAAGATAAATCAAGTTACATTTGAGTTTTCCCATTCGAGTTGCCCTAACAAATAGGCAACTCTGCTGGTGACTTTAAAAGAATTATTTCAAACTCTAGTTGAAGAAGATTGAGTTTAAAATACCATAGATCAAGTTTTCCCATCTGAGTCACACTAACAAACTAGTGACTCTAGTGGGAAATTAAAAGTTCTATTCATAATATTTTTGGTGTTTAAAAGATAAATCAATTTCACAGTTGAATTTTCTTATCTAGGTCATTCTTGTAGTATTCATATTTCCCAAAATTGTGTTGGGTGGTGACTCTAAAAGTAAATCTTTGTAATCAGTGCAAAAGTGAATTTCAAATATTTATACACATCTTATCAATATGAATACTAGGTCAAGAATGAGAGAAAATCCTGAAGTTGAGTTGGATAGTGGAATCCCAACTACTTCAAAGACTAGGATGTCTTGGAGAGAGAAGAAGAACCAAGAAAATATGAATGACTCTTCTCCAAGAAATGAAGAGAACAACACTAGAAGAAAAGATACAAATCAATCCAGTCATGAGGTTAACACCTCAGAGTATGAAGAAGCCCCTGACCTTGGATTAGAGACATATGCAATTACCACTACTTATAGTGAGAGAGAAGGAATTGACACCATTAGCTTAGACTCTAAATTTCCTTCTGATGAGCTTGTTGAAGAGGAAAGAATCATCATGAGGCAGTTAGCCCTTATTCAACAAAAGAAAAGAGAAAAAGATCTTAAAAAGAAAAATAATGATAAAAAAGATTTTTATAATTTTAGAAGAATATCTTTAAGACATCAAGCTACACAAAATTTTGAGAGGTCCCGCAGAGACCAAGAGACTCCAAATACTCACAAAGGTTTTGGTCCTCAAGCCTTTAGAGATAAAGGAAAAAAGAAAGTTGTTGAAAATGAAGTTGAGGAGCCAAAAACTCATAAAATCCTGACTAAACAAATTTCTAAGCTAGACATTGACCTTAAAATACCAAGAAGGGAGAAATAAATCATGGAAAAGATGCTGGAAAAGGAAGAAGTTGAAGCTGCTACCTTGGAGATGAAGAAAAAGATTGACTTTTGCAATCTTCTAAATATTCTTATGTTGGTGGTGAAAATACAACATCTTCAAAAGCCAAGACTACTTCTTTCCAGGAGGATGACAAATTTCAAAGGAGACCATTGCATCCAGAAAGGTAAAACAAATTCACTTTTATTGAAATTCTTGGTTATCCCAATGTAGTGCCTAATGATATTGGAGAAAAAATCACTAAGTTTTCAGGAAACAATGTTATTTCTTGTGAATTTTATTTGAGGAAACTTATAGATATCATAAATTATTTAAATATTAATCATGAATATGTCCTAATGAATCTATTTGTTCAATCCCTAGTAGAAGATGCTAGGGAATGGTTTAGAGGATTGTCTAATGGTTCTGTAGCATCCATGGAAGAATTGATAGATTTGTTCAAAGACCAATATGGTGACAAAACCAATGAAGGGTTCTTGATAAATGAATTCAATAACATAAAGAAGAATTTCAATGAAGAGGTTACTGAATTCAACACAAGATTTCAGAGAGCCATGCACAAGCTCTTTCAAAAGATCAAACTGGATAAAAAGGTATGTCTAGGTACATACCTAAATGTTTTTGACTCAAAAATGGGTTATGATCTTAGAGATAAAAATCCTAGAAGTCTCACGGATGCATATAAAATATCAGTAAACATAGAGATGAATAGAAGGGTATCAGGGGAAATGGGTAGAACAGATGATTCTTGTTTTAGTAGGAGCAAAGAAATTGAATATAAAGAATACAAGGCTCCACAAAATAATAGACCATCCTATAAAAATAATTATAACCCATAAAATAGAATGCAGAATCGTCCCTATGGTACCCAGTTCAAGGATGGAAAGCCTATTGCTCCACCAAGAAAAGATAAACCAGAAAATAGGAACCCTGGCCCTCTACATAAAAATGTTGTGAATATGTGCAGTGACACTTACTGGTGTGAGGCTTGTCAGGGCCCACACAACCCTAATTTTAATGGTGTATCCCTAGACATTATTTATATTAAAGAGAAAGAAGTTGAAGAAGATGAGCTATGTGATCACAATAGATGTGATATGACTAATGTCTATGCATGCTTGGATATAGATTCTGAAGAAGAAGTTCAGAACCATGCCATGTATGGTTCACATGGAAGAATGGAAGTGTATCACCAACAAGTCCTATTTGATGGTTATGAAGAGGAGGTTGATGATATAAGATGCTATGCATAGAATAGTCAAGGATCTACCCCCATAAGGAAACCCTCTGATGAAGAAAAGGCTATAATCATTGCTGATCTAGTGAAGAAAGCAAGAAATAACTACCACTTAAGAAATAGAGTTGTGGGTAATGTGGGTAGTCAAACATCAGGCATCTTCATCAAAGAAAATAAGACACATTCCAAGTATATACAAAAAAATATGGACCTAGGGAAAATGTAAATAAACCTAAGGTCAAAATTGTAAACAAAGCCAGTGATCCAAAAGATGTACATGAAGGAAAAACTAAAGTGCCAGAAGCAAGTGCTTCCTCTTCCAAGGTTGAAAATAAGAAATTCAAAAAGGAAGAGCCCACTCTAAATATTTAGATAGAGGAAAATAATATAAATATAGAAAAACCAAAACCCTCTGATGTGAAATATACTCCAGTGGATATGGGTCAGTGTTTATCTCAAATGACTGTCAAACTCCCATTCCTAGAAATAATAAGGATAAAAGAACACAAAGAAAATGTCCTTTCAGTGTTAAACAATGTATCACCAGTGAAAAAATAAAAAAATAGAATATGTTGAAAATAAGTTCAACAATAAGGGAAAGGAGCCTGAGGGGATGATTTCTCAGATCCCTGAGAATTATCTAAACACAAATACTTCTACAGGGATTGTTGATCCCTTTTTCCTAACATTGGTAATTCATGTTAAGATGCTCAAAAACAGCATGATAGATTCAGGAGCATCTAATACTATCATGCCTGTAGAAATCATCAAATCCATGGGATTGAAAGTAGATACTCCTCATGGGAGGTGTCAAGAAATGGATTCAAGACAAATCCATGTTCTTGGTACCATTGAGGCCTTATCTTAAAAATTAGCCATATTCCCTAATACAATATTGACAATGAGTGTATTGGTGGTTGATATCCCACCACATTATGGCATGTTGTTGTCTAGAAAATGGAGTGCTTCAATGGGAGGTAATATTAAGTGTGATTTATCTTATGCCACTTTCAATAATGTTGGGAATAATGTAAGGTGTCTAGAGAAGGTAGGACACCTCATATGATTGATTTTCATGAAGATACTAATATTAATTACTGTGTTGATATTGACATGGAGAATTTTAGAGTAAAAAGGAGTTCTCATCAATGTAAAAATAGTGATCCTATAGTGAAGGAATTAACTACATAGAATGATGGTTTATGGAAAATATATTTTGATGGGGCCTATCCTAAAGAAGGATCAGGAGTTGGAGTCTTACTCATCTCTCCATTAGGTACAACATTTAAATATTCTTTCTTGTTATCTTTCTAGTGTACAAACAATACATCAGAATATGAAGCTTTATTTTAAGGTCTAGACATTGCTTCTAAACATGGTATAAAATGTCTAAAAGTTTACGGTGACTCAGAGTTAGTAGTATCCCAAGTCAAGTCCAAATATGTTGTTAAAAATGATAGACTAAGAATGTATAAGCATGTTATTTGGAACCAAATTGAATCTTTTGATGCCTTCAATATAAATTGAATAGAAAGGTCTAAAAATATTATGGTAGATTTCTTAGCTAATGTTTCTTTGAAAACTGATGATTGGACCTTAAATGGGGTATCAATAGTTCTGATTAAGTAAAAATAGGTTTTACAAGGACCTGAAACCTAGAGTATAAAGAGAGATATACAATAAAAAGAAATAACAGCTGTGCCAAAGCACCAAAGAAGAAAGGAACAAAAAAGCAACAACCCAAACAAAAAAGTCCCAAAGATGCAGCAAAAAACAACAGAGACAGTAAAAAGAACCCAACCGGGACAGTAGAAGAAACAACTACATTTCCTTCACCAGTTCCTCAGCTTTGAGGACCATAATCTGCATATTGTTGACCGAGGTCTTGAGCTCCTCTGTATCTTTATCCTCCTTAGGAATCTTTTTCTTGGAACTAGCTCTAGTGCACGATCCCAGGCCCATAGTCTCCACAATCCTGCTATCCTTGTCCTTGTTAACCCTATCCAGTTTATCCATTAAAATTTGTGCATGACCACAATATGCTTTGAGGCTGATAAGGCATTGTTCCCCTATTTTTTTAACCGAAGCCTCTAGTCTTTTCACTTTATTCTTCAGAATCTTAAGTTGTTCCACACTATTATCCTTTTCCACTCTGTCTTTAATGTCTTTAATTTGTCTCTCCATAGTACCCACCTTATTAGCATACTCAGCCTGAGCTTCAGAGTTACCAACAACTTCTTTCATTTCCTTCAAACAATCGGCCACAGGTTTTTCCCCAATCCCCATTATGTTGAGAATATTAATATCCGCCTGTATTTTATCAACTTGGTTTTTCAGAATAATATGGTCATTAAAAATGTTATTAAACATCCTAGAGAAACCCTCGATAATATCTTTGTTATCATTACTATTATGGTCCCCTATTTCCAGATTGTCCTAATAGTCATTAAGCCCAAAATCATTAGCATTCTTGGTATTCTGATCCAAATTACCATCCCCCTGCTGGGTATCAATCTTCAAATCACTGGTATTGTTAAAAGTTTCATCTTTTTCCTTATCTTTATCATCTTTTTCCTTAGTCTCCCGCTTATACTCAGGGTTTAAATCTTCCTCATCCGAGGTGAGAACAATTCTTTTCTTGCTAGAATTGTTATTTCTACAAGTAATATTACCCTTTCCCTCAACTCTTTTCCATTTTTTTCCCTCCTTTTTGACAGCCTCTTTGTCAGTCTCAGTGTCAGAATCCACAATCTAGGTTTTCTTCTTATTTTTATTCTTTCTAACTACTTCAGTTTCAGTCTCAATCTCTGAATCCCCAATCTGGGTTTTCTTCTTCATTTTTTTTTACCTTTTTTCTTTCTGCTACCCTGATCACATTCCTCATCACTATCCTTCTCAGTCTCTGACCCTTCAGTGCTAGGTTTCTTCTTCTTTTTAGAAGTACCCTTTTTGTTATTTTTAGGTGTAAAAAAACCTCTAGCCTCCTCTAAAATTTCAGTGTTATCTTCATACATACTATACTCCTCATCACCTTCAATATCTTCAACATCCTTCAAATTCTTCTTCTCCATAGACCTTTCCACTTTCTTAGATTTTAGAACCTCATAAACAAGAAACATAAGCACTTGATGAGAGGCATGGTCCCCCTTAGGGTCTTTCTGATAACTAGTAATTGTAGCATCTAACAAACTGAGCAAATAGTAGGGTAAACTAATTTTGACCTTGTGTCTAAAATGGTTTAACAGCATAAAATGGTGCCCAGTCGCTCTAGTAAACCTACCATCCAGAGTAATATAGCTGATGATAACATAAATAACATACCTCCATGGTCTAGATATGCGCATAGGGTTATGGTAAGTAGTATCAATCCTGACCAATCTATTCTTCTCTTTCTCATTATCTGGAAAGGACTCCCAGGCTTTGTCTGAAATCAACCTGTCATGATAAAACTTGATTCCCTCCATCCCCATACCCATAGCTTCAGCAATGACTTCCTCCGTAACTTCCATGTACTCATCACCAACTAATATCTTTCCCTCCTTCCAAGTTTTCTCAAAAATCTTGGTAATGTTAGGATTCCCACCATGAAGCTGCTCCAAATAAATAGTGAGGCCTCCCTCCTTCACAATCTTCCACACATCATTACATTTTTTCTAGTGACTGCAACTAACTGGTTCAATTCTCTTCTTATTGCCTCCCATCTCTTCTCTATAATTTCTGTGAGTTTTTTTGTTAGCACAATAGATAATGCCAAAATGAGCTTTTTGAGAGCCAAAATAGACCCAGAAAGCATGTCGCATCCAACTCATAATCATAGCATAATACTTCCACCTCTGAAGGCCATTATGACACATCACCTGATTATAAATGATATTAAAATAACTTACCATTAGTGATGATTTTCTGACGAATCCTCAGTCGCTCATCCTCAAGCATTAATTTCACTTCAATTGGCATGTCATATCCATCATTCCACTGAGCCACCTCATCACTTTTGCAAGCATGATTAGCTGCCCAGTCAGCAACGCCATTAGCTTCATGATAATTATGAGTTATAATGCATAACTCAAAAGAATTAATTATC
>MU223174.1:1275765-1287454 GCA_018584345.1 Thuja plicata | reverse complement strand
TATTGTACTTTTTATCCCATATCAAAGTCCATTCACCTATAGAATTGTAGTATCTCCAAATGAGTTTGGTGAGGAGATTCTCATTCAGATTCTTTATTCTTCTTAGTCCAAGGCCACCTTTCTTGATCGGACAACAAACTTTTTCCCAGGCAATTAAAGCTATCCTTTTCTTCTTCTCCATCCCTGTCCATAAGAACTATTTTTGAATTTTTTCAATAGCTTCACTATACTTTCTAGGAATTTTAAATATGCTCAGAGCGTAAAGCGGGAGACCTTGAAGAGTAACTCTAAGAATCTGAATTTTGCCAGCTTGACTAAGAAGCATCCCTTTCCATCTAGCCAATTTTCTATGAAATTTGTCCACGAGGGCACTCCAGAAGGTTTTAGGAGGCTCCAAACAAAGAGGGAGGCCCAGATAAGTTCCCGGCATAATCCCCTGATCATAGCCTAAAATCCTTAAAATTCTCATTTTTATTCTATCAGGAACATTGAAAAGAAACACCGAACTCTTCCCCCAGTTAATTATCTAACCAGAAGCTTTCCCATAGTTGTTCAGAGCTTTCTTTATACTGCTAGCATTTTTAACTGAAGCTTCCCCCATGATCACTGAATCATCAACAAACTGGTGGTGAGAGCATACATGATTGTCAGATGAAGGGTTAAGCCCTTTGATGTCTCCATTCCTTACCTAAAACTCCATATACCTACCAAGGCATTCCACCATGAGGAAAAAAAGGATAGGACACAGGGGGTCTCCTTGTCTTAAGCCCTGAGAAGATTTAAAGAACGAGGTAGGAGATCCATTGACCAGGACAGAAAAAGTGGCCAAGGAGATAAGTTGGAAAATGAGGTCAGTACATTTTCTATTAAACCCAAAGGCCTCCAAAACTTGCAGCAGAAACTCCCAATCCACCCGGTCATAAGCTTTAGACATATTCAACTTCAGAATAAGGCCCTCCTTTCTAGCCATCACAAGAGAGTGAAAATTTTCATGGATAGTGATAATGGAATCAAGGATTTTTCTTCCAGGCACAAAACCATTTTGTTGCCAAGATATAAGATAGGGAAGGATCTCCAGAATCCTAGTAGTTAAAACTTTAGAAATAATCTTATAAACCGAGTTGCATAGACTGATAGGTCTGAACTGGTCCATCTTATCAGCTCCATCCTTTTTAGGAACAAGGGATATAAAGGTGCCATTTAGCTCCTTAAGAAGTTTTTTGGACCCAAAACATTCCTTAACCGCATTGGTTACATCTTTTCCAATAATACCCCAGAAAGACTGGAAAAAGAACATAGGGAAGCCATCAGGCCCTGAGGATTTTTTGCCTTCAAAAGAGAAGATAGCCTTTTTAATCTCAGAGTTAGAAGGGATAGCAGTGAGCCTTCTATTTTGATTTTCATCCAAAATCCTAGGAATACACCTAAGGAACTCCCTTTGTTCATTCTTATCAAATTCATTGTCTTTTTGTAATAAGTTGAAGAAAAAATCTTTAGCCTCGACTCTGATAGCCTCCTCATCACTAGATGTAGTGCCATTAATGTTGAGCTTAGAGATCTGATTATTCATTCTATGTTTTAGGGTAGTCATAAAGAAATACTTAGTATTTCTATCCCCCTCCTTCAGAAAAATATTTCTCGATCTTTGCCTCCAAAAGGATTCTTCTTTAGCTATAATGTCATGCATCTAGACCAGCTTCCCATTCTCCTGATCTCTAGAGAAAAACTCATATCCATCTTTTTGAATACTTTCTTGGATTTCCTTAATCTCTAAACTGACACTAGCTTTTGAAGAAAAAATGTTACCAAAAGTTTCCTTATTCCAATCTTTGATATTATCTTTAACATTTTTATGTTTTTTAGCAAGGATGAACATAGCAGTCCCCTTAATATTAGTATTCCACCATTCCTCGATCCTATGTTCAAGTTGAGGATGAAGTGTCCACATTTTCTCAAATCTGAAAGGAGAATTTCTTTTTTTAACAATAGGATCAGCAAGAAAGGAAATCGGATTATGATCCGATCCTACCCTAATATAAGTTGTTAATGAACAGTAGTAATGGTTAAACCAACCATTGGAAACAAGAGCCCTATCCAACCTAACTTGTATGAGATCCTTGCCCGTTCTTCTATTGCTCCATGTATAGTCAATGCCCTGTAAATCAATATCATGAAGATAATTATTATCAACAAAGTTCATAAGGTCCAACCTGCTATCTAGATTAGATTGGCTGCCTCTAGATTTCTCCTTTTCTCTCAAAGGATTGTTAAAATCCCCCATAACAATCCACTCATCATTGGCAAAATAACTTCTCAAGGATGAAAGATTCTACCGAAAGACTTCTCTCCCTTTTTTAGTGTTAGGATCATAAATATTGGTTAAGACCCAAGAGGCATTATCCTGTAGCTGCCTAAACCTAATACAAGCCACATTATCACCTTGATAAATAATGTCACCTTTTATTATTTCTTCATTCCATATTGTAGAAATTCCCCCCGAAGCTCCATTAGAGTCACCCCCATAAATGATCCCCTTCTTAAAAAATCTAATCTTTTCAAATTTCTCCTTGAGCATCTTAGTTTCTTGAATCAATAAGATATCAGGCCTATTATCCCTAATCATATTCCTAACTATATCCTAGTTATGGGGGTTATTCAAACCCCTTATATTCCAAGAAATAATCTTCATGATTTAACAAAGGATCCTACCTCCAGAAACTGCTGGCTACCATCCGCAATGTTCATTTTGGTCTCCTTGATTCTAACCTTTTGGCTGGATGGTCTCCGTGGTGAAGCTAATCTAGCTCCAGCATCTCCATTTTTACTGCTTCTTGTTGAAACCTTTCTATTTGGTACCTCTTTATCTTTCTTCCCTTTTTTTTCTCTCCTTTAGTATCTTCTCGTCTTCTCTATCACTTTGCTCTCCTACAAGGATTTGACTAATCTCTGTAGCGTCCCCCCATTTTGGTAGAGCTGTAACTGCAAGGATCTGGCTTATCTCCATTATGTCCCCCCACTTAGGTGTTGTAGTCTCTAGGTCTCTTCCTCCCCCCTTAGGGGTCACTTCTAAATTTTCTAGGCTACCTTTCAGCTCCAGATCATATTGTTTCTGGTTCTCCTTAGTTTTGTCAGCTTTACTTTTGGTTTCGATCTGAAGATTTCCTTCCTTGTGATAATCATTGTGCTCCTCTTCAATTTCTTCCCTTACTTCATTTTAATTTCCATTAGAATCATCTTCCTTTATCTCCCCTTCTTCCATTTGGACCTCATTTTCTTTTATCTCCCCTTCTTCCATTTGGGCTTCATTTTCTTTCCCATTTGTTTCTTTTTTTCCCCATTTCTCAGGATCCTCAGTAGCTGAACCTACCATTGGCTTCATACAATTTGTATTGACACTAGTATCCTATTCCTCTTGCTCTATTTTCTTTCCTTCCCTTTCTTTACTGCTGACTTCTTTAGTTATTCTCCCTACAGGAATCCATTTCTTAGTCTTTTTCTAGATAACTTTCTCCGGGCATTTCTTTGCCCAATGACCCACCTTTTTGCAATGGAAACACGCAAAAGGTATGGTTTCATATTCAATAGTTTGTTCCCACATCCCCAACTTAGATTTGAGACTTATTTTTTCTAGCATGTCCGTATCCTGCGTTATCCCGACACAGATTCGGGCATAGGTAAGCCTCTGTCTAGCCGCGGTCACATTATCTATAGACAAAAGTTCTCCAAATGAGTTAGCTATCCCAAAAAATATATCTTCCAGCCAATATTCAAGAGGCAGACCATGTAGCTTGATCCAAACAGGGACCTGTCGAACGAAATCCTTCTCAAAAACAAGATTCAGACTCCATTTTTGGAGAATAAGAGTGTTTTTCCCAATCATCCATGGCCCGGTGCATAGAGTATTAATTCTATCTTCCTCACAAGAGAAGAAAAATGACATACATCCCTTGGCCATCGCCACCACCTCTACTTTCCCTTTCAGAACCCATTTCTAGGATACAAAATCCCTAACCACTTCGATATTAGGTCTTACTCCTAAAAATCTGCCAACCAGCGAATTTTTCATCCTAGCTATAGAAAAGTCAATGGTCTGGTCTGGGATTTCAATAGAAAAGCTTCCTTGAGAAGGTCTAAAGACATTCTTAACTGGTGGTAAACAAGATTTACCTATTGGTTTGATGCCAAAAAGGGACGCCCATTTCCTCGGTTGCCCCAACCCAGTGCCAATTCTGGGACCCCCACTTGGGTCCTCAGGTGACTGTCCCGCATCGGTATCCAACCCTGTGATCTCGTTGTCCTTTCCATTGTCCCGCTTGCTATGTGCAGAGGATCCTGCCTCCTCCTGAATACTCCTGCCCAATTTCAAAGTTGAATCCAGACGCTCCCGCTCTCCCATTGTTTGTGAAAAAAATGGGGTATCAATAGTTGAGATTAAGACAAGACCAGGTTTCCCTGACAATATTTACAACTGGAAAGTATTTGAAGATGACCGAGATATCCTTAGATTTATCCAATGCCTAGACCATTATGAAGACCAACACATAGATTGCAATACTTTACTTGATGTCATTGATGATAGGGATTGTGTTTTGGGGAATGAGGTTTTCCAACTAAGTTCTAATCAGATTCCTAAGGGATTGGTAGAACTAGAAGCATTGTTTAGTGATCAAAGTGAACATTCATCAAGAATAAGCAATGCTAAAATTGAGGATTTGGAGGAGATAAATTTAGGATCAAAGACCACTCCTTAGATAATACATATTGGAAAAGGATTGGATTCCCATGTTAGAGCAAATTTGATAAAATTATTAAGAAAACATAAGCATATATTTGCATGGTCTTATGAAGATTTAAAAGCTTAAAGGGAAGATATTTTTAGCATGAAATCCCATTGAAATCAGATGTAAAACCATTTAGACAAAAACATAGACCCATTAATCCACTGTTGGCTCCCAAGATGAAATAGGATTTGATGATGCTAAAGGATGCAAGAATTATCTAGCCTATCAAACATTCAACTTGGGTTTCAAATCTAGTACCAGTGAGAAAAATGAATGGTGACATAATATTATGTGTTGATTTCAGAGATCTAAACATTCCATCCTTGAAAGATAATTATTCTCTACCTAATATGGAGGCAATTTTGCATAAGGTTACTATTTGTGAGCTATTGTCAATGATGGATGGCTTTTCAAGCTAGAACCAGGTACTAGTAAAAGAATCAGAATAGTTTAAGACTACATTTACTACTCCTTGGGGAACTTATTTATATGTTAGGATGCCATTTGGACTAATAAATGCAGGAGAAACTTTTCAGAGAGCCATGGATGTTGCATTCAAAGAGTTTATTAAATTAGTCATGGTGATATACCAATATGATTTGACTGCATTTTCTAAGAAAGCAGGGGATCATTGTGAACATCTAGAAATAAATTTCAATAAATATTTAGAATATGGTGTCTCACTGAATCCTAGAAAGTGTCAATTTGCATTCACAGATGGAAAGTTTCTAGGACATATAGTATCCAAATATGGAGTAAGGATTGACCTTAAAAGGATAGAAGCTATTCAAAAGGTCACTGTTGCAAGGGTTATCAAAGGTGTGCAATCTTTCCTAGGAAAGATAAATTTTTTCAAAAGATTTATTGCAAATTTTGCTAAAATTGTCAAACCAATTATTAAGTTATTGAAGAAAGATGCAAAATTCCAGTGGAATGAAGAAGCTCAACTATATTTTGAAAGAACTAAAAAAGAAGTTCAGGAGGCACCTATCTTAAAGTCACCTGATTATAGTAATCCTTTTTCTTTATTATCATTTGCATCCTTTCATACTATTGTTGTTGTTTTACTTTAGAAAGATGAGGAGGGATTTGAGTATCCTATTGCATTCTTTAGCAAATCTCTTCAAGTTGTAGAGATGAACTATGAAATGATGGAGAAGTGGGAATATGCTTTGGTGAAAGATGTGAAATCATTCAGACCCTATGTAGTTTGTGCCAAAGTACTATCATATGTACCTCAGTCAGTAGTAAAGGACATCCTTACTCAATCAGAAGTAACTGGTAAGAGGTGTAAAAGGATTAATAAAATTCAAGAGTTTAACTTAGAAATCCATATTACTAAATTGGTGAGAGGACAAGGTCTAGAAAAGCTTATGAAAAAAGAAAACTTAGACCTGGTACAAGTGAATAACATAGTGATGTAGGATTCAACAGTAACAAGTATTGAGAGACAACCCTTCTATGTTGACATCATGTAGTATCTTAAGAATTCCAAGTCTCCTAAAGTTATGACAGACAATCAAAAGAGGAATCTCAGATTACAAGCTCAAAAATACACCCTAGTTCAAGGAGATTTGTATTGGAAAGATAGAAATGGTGTACTATTATTATGTCTAGATGAAAGCCAAGCTGAGAAGGTATTAGTTGAAATGCATGCTGGAGTATGTGGAGGACACTTTTTTGCTAAGACCACTGCCCATAAAATCTTGAGAGATGGATATTATTGGCCTAGTCTATTCAAGCATATTGATCCATTTTTTAGAAAATGTGAGCCATGCCAAAGGTTTTCAAATAAGTTGAAATTATCAGGTGCTTGTTATTGAACCCTATGAGTGCTGAAGCACCTTTTTCTATGTGGGGTATAGATTTTATTGGATAATTTTTAGAGAAATCCAGTGGAGGACATAGTTGAACACTTGTTGTCACTGATTATTTTTCAAAGTGGATAGAATAAATTCCCACCAAGAAAGAAACTAGCAAAGTGGTCACTAATTTTTTATTAGAAAACATTCTGACTAGATTTGGTGTCCCTGTAGAGTTAGTGATGGATAATGCTATGTTCTTTAGATCATATGAAATTAAAGAATTATGTGATGAATATGGGATTATGATGTCTTAGTCTTCCCCATATCATCCTCAGGAAAATGGCCAAGCAGAATCTAGCAATAAAAGCATTTTGAAAATTTTGAAGAAAACTCTTGAAAAGAATAAAAGAGCTTGGTACACAAAATTAAAAATTGCTCTATGGGCTGATAGAATTGTTATCCAAATTTCCCTATTATGAAAATTTTGGCTATAGGTGGAGGAAAAATAAGGCTCTCACAAGGGTTGAGTCCATCCTATGAAAAAATTTAAGTTTTCTGGTCTTGGTTGTGTCTTTTGCATTTTTCTAAGTCTCTGGTTTACCCCTTGTCCATGCAAAATAACCTAAATATGTAAAAAACCCTATGTGAATTTGGTATAAACCCTAGCTTTGCCAATGCCTTTTCTATTTTCTCAATACCTTTTTGGGATGACTTAAGTTTCTTTTAATTCATGTGCACTTTTGCATTTCCTTTAGTCTCTTAGTCGCGTAAGGGAAACAACATATTCCATATTGTCTAGCGTTAACGAGACTATCTTTGTCACTAAGTCTCCCAAAGAAAAGAAATATCCTCTCAGGATATTGATACTTAGCACTAATTATTCGATCGAGTTTTGATCTTACAGTAGTCACAAAGTCTCCTGATGTAACCCTCAGTTAAAAAAATGATCAGAGACCTCATGACTTAGTGTATTTCTAACACCAGATGTGACTTGAGTTTGAAGATGAGTTAAGTTAAAACCCTTCAGTCGTGTAGTCTTTTGGACTAACTATGATCAAACAAAGTGTTTTGAGATTATGAGACTCCTTAGTCGCTGGGTCTCTGAATGAACCATGGTTAAAAGATGAGTCAAAGCTGAGTGAAGGTCTGATGTCAGCGTAAAGGTAATCTCCATGCAACTTAGAAAGGATCCAATGGTTGGCATTATGGCTTAAAGACAAGATGTAGTTTGTTTAATGTATGAACCATTGCGAAGTGGTGCCACATGTCCCTGGTCAGATATAATCAATTGCATTGTTTTTGGATGAAATTAGGGTTGCAAAGATTTAAGTTTAAAGATATGATTGTAGCCATAGATGTAGTTGAGGATCTCTCGGTTGTCGCTGAGTCTCATGATGTAACTTAGGATAAGTGAAATGTTCGGAGATCACAAGACTGCTCATGTTTCCAAGTCTTGAGAGGGAACCAAGGTTAAGAAGAAAGTCTAGAGACTCAGTGACACAATGGAAAGATAGTAGCCTGGGTTAAAGACAAAGATAGCAACAAATATAAGATGGAGATCAATGACTGTGTTTTAAAAAAAAATGTCAAGGATTTTTGAGCCATTGATAAGGTCATCTCACGCCACCTATGACCATTACTTATTCAAATATTTAAAATTCAAAAGATCTAATTCTCAAAGTTCATGGCGGTGGTGTGATTTCTTAGGAAATAGATAGAGAGATTGTCGAGCTAACTTCTCAGGGCTGCATTTATGGTGACAGTGAAGATTTCAAAGACATATCAGATCATTTCAGATATTTCATGATGCATTTATGAGAAGAAATTGATAGAATTAAGGTTTCTAATTATTCTATCACAAATTTATTAAAAACCTAATTTTATGAATCAGATTGTTTCCTTGAGCCTGTGTACTAGGATGAACATGTATATAAGTTATTTTTAAAGATTTTTAGTAGAGAGTTTCTAGTTGGTGTAAATTATTAGAGGCATTTTCTCTTGCCCTCTAGTTTTTAGCTTTTGTAACTTCTCAATGATGTTCAGATATTGCAAGGTTTTTTGTGACATTCTTTCTGTCCTTAACCTTTCTTGTTTGAATTTCTCTTATTGAATTAGAGTGTGTTGAATGTCTTTAGAGACATCTAGGGGTTCTTAAGCCTTCTTTCTTTCCATAATTTATGCATACTGCTGTGGATGATTTGATTTTAATAAGTTTGTGGATATTCTTCAATCCCTTATCACTCTGTCTCATTCTTGTGCCTAGTTATAGGAGTGAGTGTTTGTTTGAAGGCTATATTTTGTGTCTAATCTGGGTAGGAAGGTTATTTCTTGTGAAAATCTTTCTTTCTTTGCATATTTTTTGGTCCTTTCAAACCTCTCTATGAAATATTTATGCAAAGCTATTCAGGAAGTTGTGTTCTCCTAGATCTAAGTTTGTATGCTGATCTCACTCACTGTGATGTGATTCATGTTATATTTTGGTGCATCACCTTAGTAGGATAAATTTGCTTTCAGTTATTTCCTTTTCAAGAATTCCTTCTATCCCTTTCCTATCCAATTTACTTTCCTACACAAAGAGAAAATTAGGTGATTATCCAAGAGGAACCAGCCTAGAATCCGAAGGTCTCATTTTAGTTAGCAAAGGTCCCACACCTAGATATTCCCATGTTATACTATATTATCAAGACTATAAGAGCTTGACCTAGGGTACAAATTTAGTGTATAACAGTTCTGGCATGCCTGGTGGGACCATAAAGGAAATTCATTTTTGAAAGATTATGATATCTCTGATATACTGATTGCATAGTACAAACCTGGAAGAGGTTTCATTCTGAAAGTATATCTAGAAACTCCATTGGTGAAGAATAGAAGATACGGTCATGTTCAAAGTTTATGAGAAAAGTTGAGACAAGAAGCTCAAAATATTTTGAGGTCTTACAGTTTCCCTTAACAAGAAAATATAAAGGAAGATCATCTCCAAGAACATCCCCTACAAGGAGGTTACAGTATACACCACCTGATACTTCAGAGAGGATACCTTTGCCTTTTCATTTCAAAAGAAGAGGAAGATCTCTAACTAGAGAGCTACAAAAAGATTCAGCTCCACCCCTCAATACCACTCACATAGTTGCTACTCAACAAATCACAGCTCCTGCAATTTCTAGGAAGTTTTATTTTGCAAACTTCAATCAAGGAAGCCCCTTGAACTTCACTCAACATAATGATGTGCCCTTGGTAGCACTCAAAAGTCTACCTAATTTCCCAGGTGAAGGACAAACAACAACTTTTGAACATATAAGAGATGTGACAAATATCTTTAGTATACATAATATCATAGAGGAAGATGTGTCTACCAAGATATTAATAGCCTCTTTCAAAGGTAAGGCCTTAGAATGGTTTATAACTCTATTTGTTAGTTCTATTAATTCATGGGATGGATTAGGTGATGCATTAAGTAAATACTTTGAGGATAAATCCAATAATTTATCTTTGGTTGATGCCACTAACAACCATAAAGAGAGATCCTCAAGAACAAATGACAGAATTTAATAATAGATTCCTCAAGGCATGGAATATAATCCCATTCTTAGTAAGGCCATTAGCTGACCATGCTTTCCTATACTTCTTGAAAAGTTTGAATGATCAAATCTCTGTCATGATCAAATCCATGGGAGGTACCTCGTTGCCTCAAGCTTTTGACATAGCAGTCAGGGCTGAAAATTGCTTAATCCAAGTAGGCATGATATCTAGAAGACCACCCATGCCCATTTTTCCTAACCTCCAGCCCACTGCACCTCTAAAAATACCTCCATTCACCCCTATACACACCATAGTAGCACCTTAGGCTAGTATGAGCGGTGAGGAGTTAAAGGCAGGTTTATCTCAAGAACTAACAAGAAGTGAAAAAATTGATGCAAACTGTGAGCAATGAGATGACCAATTTGAAAAGGTAGTATCAAGAGGTTATACCACCTTATCAAAACCATAATCAAGTCCCTAATCAGTAGTATCAAAATCAAGGACAATCTTATTAGCAGAGTAGGCCACCATATCAAGGGAATTACCAGGGTCAAAGGCAGAACTACAACCAAAGGTCATTCCAACCTTATAATCCAACGCCCCTTAATTCTACAAATCCAATGAGGGATGTGGTCCCAAGTCAAAGAAATCTTTCTATAGAGATGGAATGGTGTAATCCTTGCAATCAGTCCCATAATCAGACAACATGCTTAAATGGAGTAGTGCATCAAGCACTCATGGTAAAGAATGCCTCAAATGTCCAATCAGAGGCCTCTTCTGGTGGTTCAATGACCCAAAAATATATGCATGCTAATGAGACTGCTCTTTTAAATTGGGAGGAACAAGATTTCAATGGAGTTAATAATGAGTCTCTAATTTCTGCCAATACTAGATCTAAAATAAGAGCTCAAGCCATAGAGCAGACAGGAGATGGGGCTAAATCTTCTATGTCTATAGAATCTTCATGTTTGTTTACTCCTATCATATTGAAGAAGGTTTACATCATTCCAATCAAAGAGGGCCAATCTCCCAAGGAGATCGAGCCTATCATAGTAAAGACACCACAAAGTGCACATAGTAGTACCCTTCAACATTGTGGACAATATGAAGAAAGTTAATGTCACTATGTCCATGTGGGAATCCTTGGCTATTCCGGGACAACCTGAGATATTGAAGAAGGGCATGATTGAGGAGGTAATTACTCCATAACCTACATAAGAATTTTCTAAGAAAATTTTGGTTAACACTGATCAAAAGGAAGATGCTCCAAGTGGAAACTCCAAGGCAACTGCCATGCAAGGGAGGAACTTAAAACCACCTCCCTTTTATGTATCTTTAATCATTGGAAAATTCTTAGTATATAATTCCATGATAGATAGTGGGGCTACTAGCTCTGTCATGCCCAAAAGGGTAGCTGACCAATTGGGAATTAAATATGAACCCTTCCAAAAGAAAGTGACCCAGCTTGATGGTTCCTCAGTAAATACCATAGGCATAACAAAAGATACAAGCCTAATCCTTCATGCAATTTCAAATTTCTCTATCCTCCTTGATATATATATATATATATATATATATATATAT
>MU223174.1:1255390-1275685 GCA_018584345.1 Thuja plicata | reverse complement strand
TTTTCCATACTAGATATGGAACCAAGGTTATTTTCAAGTCTAAATCATTGGAAACACACAATAAAGAACCTTATGTGTCTAATATAATCAATACAAGGTACCTTGCACTTGAAAGTAATGATTTCCCAATCATCTGAGAAAAAAACACTAAAATAGAAGGTATCTTGGATATCGATCTAGATGAATTGGAATCAGAGAGAGCCTTTGAGGCCCAATCCAATGTTATTTGGGATGCTAGTTTTGGAAACTATTTGTTATAAGAACATGAATCCACAGAGCCAAATATTTTTAAAACAAACACCAAACCAGAAGATCAAAGCAATCAATTCTGGGAGCTATTCTTTGATGGTGCTAGAAGAAGACATGGGTCTTGTGGTGGTGCTATGTTAGTCTCTCCTAATGGGGAGAAGTATTATACAACCTTTAGTTTCAGTTTCTCTTGCACTAGCAACACTGCTGAATATGAGAGCCTAGTGAATGGATTGGAATGGGCAAGAAAGAGA
Source organism: Thuja plicata (assembly GCA_018584345.1). Lineage (NCBI taxonomy): Eukaryota > Viridiplantae > Streptophyta > Pinopsida > Cupressales > Cupressaceae > Thuja > Thuja plicata. The sequence continues at coordinate 1,275,182 of MU223174.1, read as the reverse complement.
GGGATAAAAGCCCTAAAATTATATGGTGATAGTAAGCTGGTTTTCAGCTAAGTAAAAGGGATAAGTGCAACTAAAAGTGATATAATGAGGTCATACAAGCATTGAGTTTGGGATGCAATTGAAGATTTCCATGCTTTCAATATTGTTGCACTCCCTAGGAAATTAAATTAGAATTCAGATAGATTAGCTGCTATACGATCTTAGTATGACATTCCTAATAGCATTTCAAAAGAAAAAGACCAGAAGCATATCAAAATAGTTGTTAGACCTTCTGTTCCTAATAATAATGTCAATTGGAAAGTGTTTGACAATGATGAGCAAATTTTGCAGTTCTTATTTGAAGAGGATGTCTTCTTAGAACATAACCAAGGTAGACTAATGTAGAACAATGGTGACCAAGTGGTGCAACTCAGATAAAATAAAATGCCCAAAGGTCTTGTCACCTTAGAATATGTCTTCAATAAAGATGATCAAGTTAAAAGGATTAAAGATGACCTGGTAGTCCAACAAGAACAATGTGTTGAACTAGAGTAGGAGCCAGGTAATAATCTACAATTTGGGAAGGTAAATATTGATTCAGAAAGGCATGCCTATACCCAATTATTTCAAGAGTTCGGTGATATATTTGCATGAAAATATGAAGACCTCAAGGGATTTAAATTTTCCCTTGCTCAACATACCATTGAATTAGAGCCAAATGCCAAACCAGCCAGGCAAAAGAAAAGGCCTTTCAATCCCAAGCTTGAGTCACTCATGCATAAGGAGGTGCTCAAATTAATTGAAAGTGGGATTATCTACCCCATAAAGCATACTCGTTGGTTTTCCAACCTTGTGCCTTTCAGAAAAAAGAATGGGGAATTAAGGCTATGTGTTGACTTTAGGGACCTTAACAGGGCATCTCTTAAGAATCACCATCCATTTCCATCTATGGAGAAAATTGTACAATGTGTCTCCAGATCAGAACACTTCTCTCTACTGGATGGCTATTCAAGATATAATCAGATCCTGGTTTATGAAGAAGATCAATATAAGACTGCATTTAGAACCAAGTGGGGAACCATGGCTTATCAAAAGATGCCCTTTAGCTTGTCAAATGTAGGAGATAATTTTCAAAAGGAAATGGATATGGCCTTTAAAAGCCTCATGTACAAGTTTTTACTGGTTTATTTAAATGATATAATTGTCTATTCTAAACATGTAGCAGACCACATTGAACATTTGAGGAAGATATTTTAAAGGTGTAGAGAGTTTGGGATTTCCCTTAATCCCAAGAAATGTGTGTTTGCAGTCCATGAAGGGAAACTATTGGGATATGTTGTATCCAAACAAGGAATTACAATATACTGTGAGAGGATTGCAGCTATTCTAGAGCTACCCTACCACATCACAAGAAAGGTCTTCAATCTTTCATAGGAAGGATTAAATTTGTTAGGTATTTCCTACCCAATATTGTAGATTTACTGAAGTCTTTGACAACTATGTTAAAGAATAATTCAGCTTTTAGCTAGAGAAAAGAAGGGAAATGTAATTTCCAAGCTATCAAAGAAGCCTTGACAAAGGCTCCTGTCCTGTTGAACCCAAATTTTAGTAAGGATTTTATCCTTTATGCTTATGGAGGTTTTGATGCTATATCTACAATGTTGACTCAAGTTACCCAGAAGGATTGGAGAAACCTATTGCTTTCTTTAGAAAAGGTTTAGAAGGATATGAACAAAGGTATTCCATTGTAGAAAAACATGTGATTTTTGTGGTCAAAAGAATAAAGAAGTTTAGACATCTATTAACCCACAAAAAAGTCCAACTAAGGGTCACTCATCCAAGCATCAAAGAGTTCTTGATTTCTAGAGACCTGAATGAAAAAAGAGCTGGTTAGAATACCAAAGTCATGGAATATGACATTGATGTCCAAATCACTAAACTGGTCAGAGGGAGAGGCTTATGTGAGAAAATGATAGAGGATGATACCTTAAGAGAACAATGGAAACAGAATTCATATCTAGTTATGCATCCAACATAAGATCATGCCAAGGCAGTAGATTGGTTTCCTAACATGATTCATTTCTTGAAAATAGGGGAATGCCCCATAGATCTAGATTTAGAAAAAAGTAGGTACTATAGATTACAATCCTTTCCCTTTGTGCTGATAGATGAAATTATTTTTAGAAAGGACCATAATGGTGTCCTTTTGAGATGCATTGAATCTCAAAAGATAGAAAATGTCCTATTTGAATTTCATGATGGACCTTCTGGAGGTCATTTTTGTCCTAGGACTACTGCTTTTAAGATCATGAGGTCTGGATACTATTGGCCATCTATCTTCAAGGATAGTCATGATTATGTAAGAAAATTCATCAAGTGTGCCATGTTTGTAGGAAAATAAAAGCTTGCAGCCTTGCCCCTTCAACCCATCAGAATAGATAAACCTTTCATGAGATGGGGCATAGATTTCATTGGCATGATTAATCCTCCATCTAGTGTAGGCCATAAATGGGTAATTACTGCAACATATTATTTCACTAGATGGACAAAGGTAGTTGCATTACAGGAAGCAAATGAGAATGTTTTTCTAAGTTTTTATGATGATACAATTCACAAATTTGGTGTCCCTGACTCCATTATTTTAGACAATGCACTAGCTTTCATAGGCCTCAAAGTCTTAGAGTGGGCAATTATACATGGTGTTTATTTGAACACAAGTTCAAACTATTACCCTTAGGGGAATGGTTTGGTAGAATCAACCAATAAGAGCTTGATTAGGATAATCAAGAAGACATTACAAGATAACAAAAGAGATTGGCACACCGAATTGTAATCTTCCTTATGGTTAGACGGAACTACCCCAAAAAATATTATTGGGAATTCTTCGCACATGTTGGTATATAGAAGAGAACATAAGTTGTCCATCTCAACTAGATTGCCAGCCCTGGACTTAGCTACTCAGTATGTCTTGTTTAAAGAAGGAGATCCTTTGCAGATTAGGTATGCTCAAATCATGGAATTAGAAGAACACAGAGATAAATCTATGAAAGATATGGAATTCCATCAGATGCAAACAAAGAAATTTTTTGATGAAAGAACTAGGGCTAGAAATTTCAAAGTTGGGGATGTAGTCCTCAAATGGGATGAATTCAAGACCAAGATTGGTGGACATACGAAGTTTGATTCCTTATGGGGTGGACCATTCATCATCATTGAGTGCAAGGAAAATAATGCTTTTCAGCTATCAACTCTTGAAGGAGTTGCCTTGCCCATTTCTATGAATGGACTCCATTTGAAGCCTTGTTTTGAGGTTTGTCCTACCTTGTAAATATTTGTGAATAAGTTTTCTGTCTTTCTTTTCTTTCTTTCTGGCTTAGTCTTTCCTACTTTCCAAGAAGTGCTCGTGCATAGTTTTTCCCTCCTCCTTGTTTCAATCCTTTTCCTGTTCCAATTTTTTGTGCTCATGCTGACTCCTATGCCTAATGGATGTCAAAAGGCTATTGGTTATCAATGTCTAGTAGGCTGACATCTAGCAGATATCACCAAAATGTTATCCAAATTTCCCTATTATAAATTTTTTTGCTATAGGTCGAGTAAAAATGAGGCTCCCACAAGGGTTGAGCCCAGCCTGTGAAAATCTTTAAGTTTTCTTCTCTTGGTTGTGTCTTCTGCATTTTTCTAAGTCTCTGGTTTACCCCTTGTCTATGCAAAATAATATAAATATAGAAAAACCCCTATGTGAATTTGGTATAAACCCTAGCTCAGAAAATTCCTTTTCTATTTTCTCATTACCTTTTCAGGATGACTTAAGTTCCTTTTAAGTCATGTGCACTTTTGTATTACCTTTAGTCTCTTAGTCGCTAAGAGATATTCCAATGAAAAGGAATATCCTCTCAGGCTAATGAGACTTAGCACTCAATCAAGTTTTGATCTTACAGTAGTCGTGAAGTCTCCTGATGTAACCATCAGTTAAAAAAATGATCTGAGACCTCGCGAATTATTGTATTTATGACTCCAGATGTGACTTGAGTTTGAAGATGAGTTAAGTTAAAACCCTTCAGTTGCATAGTCTCATGAACTAACCATGATTAGACAAAGTGTTTTAATATTAAGAGACTCCTTAGTCACTAGGTCTCTCAATGAACCATGATTAAAAGATGAGTTAAAGATGAGTGAAGTTCTGATGTCAGCAGAAAAGTAATCTCCGTGCAACTTAGTAAAAATCCAATGGTTGGCATTATGGCTTGAAGACAAGATGCAATTTATTTAATGTAAGAGCCATTGTGTCATGGTGCCACGTGTCCCTAGTCAGATGTACTCATTTGTGTTGTCATTGCATGAAATTAGGGTTGCAAAGATTTAATTTCAAAGATATGATTGTAGTTATAGATGTAGTTAAGGATCTCCCAATTTTTGTTGAGTCTCATGTTGCAACTGAGGTTAAGTGAATGGTTCAGAGATCACAAGAATTCTCATGTCGCCAAGTCTCGAGAGGGAACCAAGGTTAAGAAGAAAGTCTAGAGACTTAGCGATGAAATGGAAAGATAGTAGCATGTGTTAAAGACAAAGATAGAAACGAATATAAGATTGAGATCAAAGGTTGTGTTTTAAATAGAAATGTCAAGGATTTTTGAGCCATTGATAAGGTCATCTCATGCCACCTGTGACTGTTTCTCATTCAAATATTTAAAATTCAAAAGATCTAATTCTCAGAGTTCATGGTGGTGGCACGATCTCTTAGGAAATAGATAGAGAGATGGTTGAGCTGACTTCTCAAGGCTTCATTTATGGTGACAGGGGAAGATTTCAAAGACATATCAGATCATTTTAGATATCTCACAATGCATTTATGAGCATAAATTGATAGAATTAGGGTTTCTAATTATTCTATTGCAAATATATTAAAACCCTAAATTTATGAATAGGGTTGTTTCCATGAGCCTGCGTGCTAGGAGGAACATGTATATAATTTAGTTTTCAAGATTTTTATCATAGAGTTTCTAGTTGGTGTAAAACTATATGAAGCATTTTCTCTTGCCCTCTGGTTTTCAGAAATTGTAACTTCTCATTGATGTTCAAATATTGCAAGGTTTTTCATGACATTCTTTTTTTCCTTAACCTTTCTTGTCTGAGTTTCTCTTATTGAATTAGAGTGTATTGAATGTTTTCAGAGACATCTTGGGGTTCATGAGCCTTCTTTATTTTTTCAATTTATGTTTACTACTATGGATCATTTGATTTGAATGATTTTGTGGATATTCTTCAATCCCTTATCACTCTGTCTCATTCCTGTGCCTAGTTGTAGAAGTGAATGTTTGTTTGCAGGTTGTAGTTTGTGTCTACTCTAGGTAGGAAGGCTATTTCTTGTGAAATTATTTCTTTCCTTGCATATTTTTCACTCCTTTTAGACCTCTCTATGAAATATTTATGCAAACCTATCCAGGAAGTTGTGTTCTCCTAGATCTAAGTTTGTTTGTTGATCTCACTCACTATGTTGTGATTCATGTTATCTTTTGGTGCATCACCTTAGTAGGATAAATTTTATTTCATTTATTTCATTTTCAAGAATTCCTTCTATCCCTTTTCCTATCCAGTTTACTTTCATCCACAAAGAGAAAATTAGGTGATTATCCAAGAGGAACCGACCTAGAATCTGGAGTTCTCATTTCAGTTAGCAAAGGTCCCATGCCTAAAAATGATTCCCATGTTATAATAGATTATCAAGACTATGAGAGCTTGACCTATGGTGAAAATTTAGTGTATAAAAAGAATAAAAATGAAGAAATAAATAGGTAAGTCACCTTTTGAACTTGTATATGGTTTACAATCTAGAATGCCTATGAACAATTTATTACCAGTATACAAGTTTATTCAAGAAGAGTTAGAAATATCTGACCCAATGCAAAATAGGATAATGTAATGAGCAGAGCTTGATGTCTTCAGGAGAGAAGGTTAGAAGGAAAACATAAAATTGCAAAAAAAAAGGAAGTATCTTTTTGATAAGAGAGTAGGTAGCAAAAAAATTATGCCTGGTGATTTAGTACTCCAGTGGAATGTGAGAGCTGAAGATAAATGGAAGCACAAGAAGTTTGAATCCTTATGGCTTGGTCCATCTATTGTTTATCAGAGATTTGGAAAATATTGCTATCTTTTGAAAAACATGGATGAGGAAGAATTTGAATTGCCAGTGCATGGACAATTCTTGAAACCTTTCTTCAGTTGATAATGAAAATTTCATGCACAATAAGTTTTGTATCATATGTATATAGGTGTGTTTCCTTTCTGCAGTAGGTTATTCAATGTATTTTGTGTAGTCTGCAACCAAAGATATATGATTCTTTCATTAAACTTGCATTTAGGCATCCTTAGATAGAGCCACTATTAGTTGTATTTCTAGTTTTAAAGCTTGCCAGTAAAAGTTTGAAGTTCTCAGTCATATTCATGCATAAATGTTGAAAATATTGTCCAATATTGTCAAAATCCCTCTGTAAAATAATGGACTTCAAGCATAAAACCTGAAATGAATGTAAAACCCTAAGTCCTAGGTTAATTTTTTATGCATATCCAAGAAAAACCCTAGTTCTTTGAAATCCTTTCTATTTTGCAGTTACTTTTTCATAAAATCCAAATCACTTAAGTCATGTGCTTATTTCATATTTAACATGTAAGTCACATTGTCTCATTATAGCTTGGGAATATTCCATTTCTCTTAGAGACTTAGAAATTTCCTTTAGTCATGTTGTCTCTATAAGAAAAGAATATGATTTCAGTGCTTATGAGATTTCATGCAAGCTGTAGATGAAGATCATGATCCTGTGGTTGGAAAAGAGTCTCTTTGAAAAACTAGAGTTAGATAATTCCTTTGGAGACTTCAAGTTTACTCAGTTGCATTGTCTCGAAAGCTGATTGGAGTTACTAGTAGGGTTAAAGATGGTTTAAAGTTTCATGCAGTCACAAAATTACAAAGAGAAATATGATTTAAGTCAAAAGATGTGAGATTAAGCGATGGCCATCTGATTGAGTGAAGATCCTACAGTGGTTGTGAAGTCTCAAAGAAATCTCTTGAGTTAAGAAATCTATCAGCAACATAAAATTTCCTTAGTCATGGTGTCTTGCAAAGAAAGCAATGTCAAGAGGTTGGTTAAAATCCTTTAGTCACGTGATCTCTTTTAAAAACAATGGTTAAGTTAAAAGCTGGGAGACTAAGTGACTATCGTCAGATGAAAGATAGATCCTGTAGCTAGCGTGAAGTCATAAAAAAATATTTTAGATGGATAAAAGATAAAGAGATATCTTGAATATTGTTAGATTAGAAAAAGATCTAATGAATGGCATTAAATTTTGAAGGAAACCATGAGTTAGTGATTTCTTAAAGTGACAACAAGATTCAATGAGTCATGATGTCGTGATAAAGACTATGGTTAAAGAAGAGTTCATTTAAGTTTAAGTGAGTTTGTAGCAAGAAGATCTGAGCCATGAAGCAGAAAAGATCTGATGCATAATGTGAAGTCACTTTTGAAAGTTAAAAAGTCAAAGAAAATTACAGTGATTCAGTGATAGTGATTATGATTGGGACACGTGTCTAAGTATACCAAAGACTTGAGTTAGTTGGAAAGTCTCAAAGAAAACAAGAGGTAAAGAATTTCCTTCCATGACATGGAGACAGCTTAAGTCGCGTAGTCTCTAAGTAAACCGTAGTTAACTAAAAATCTAAGGAGATTACCCAAAAACTGTTGGATTAAAACCAGATCCACAGTAGTCATGAAGTCTCAGATAATAAAGAGAAAGTGCAAAAAGAAAATGAGATTACATGCAGTCCATCCAATTAAGAAATGATCATATGATAGCCGCATAATATCAAAAGAAACTTACAGTCAATGAAATCTTAAAGTGACAAGGAGATTACATAGTCACGTAGTCTCTAAAAAGAACCCAAGGTTTAAGATGAGTTATTAAAGCCTTAGTCATGGAGTCTTGAAAAGAATGTGAGTTAAGAGATTTCACTCAGTAATTAAGAGATAACTGTTGATCAAAAAGATGATTGCGTGGTGGTCGTTAAGTCTCTGTAAAGAACTAGAGTTAAGGATAACTCTACTCGATAAATAAATTACACAGTCACGTAGTCATTGAAGGGAACCAGAGTAAGATCAAGGTAAGATATATGGTTTTCTCCATGCCATGTTATACAACTTCTAGACAACTAGAATACAGAGATTATGACAGTGTGTTTAAAGAGTTGTTGAGCTATGATAAAGGAGCCAATCAGATCTTATCTTGATTTATTTTTGAATATAATAAGGTTTTAATAAGAAAATAAATCATTCCAAATTGATCATCTATCAGTTTGAAATGCCACATCTAGAAGCGGGAATTGATGTCACAACACGTAGAAGTAAAGACATAAATGATAGAATTGTGAATTCATGAATTTTGAAGAGATTGGTGCATTAATAAGAATTACTGTTATTCAAATATTCTTACCAGTTTCCAAGTTTTTAGAGCTCAGAATTTGCATAATTGAGCAACATCTTTAGAAGAATAGAGTTATCAAAATTTACAAAGTGAACAAAGAAGTTTTCAGTCAAGAATTCAAAGAAATTGAGTGATTATCAATGTTGAAGGGTTGAGTTATAGAGTGATTTACAGTTCGAGGTAAGGGTTTAGAATAGATTTGTGAAAAAAGGGTGGTTGATCAGTTGCAATTTACACCAAATAGAATGACCAGAGAAGTAAGTGTCATCTCTACCAACGAAAAGAGAGGGGATGATGATGACCTCAATGGAAAGAGGAACTATTCAGAAGATTTCATTCAATTTCTCCCAGGCTCCAATCATGGAAAAAAGGTAAACGATGAATACCTTGGTGATAATTATGCATATGTTAGGGATGCTAAAACACCACATTGTTCTGGTTATCAATTTTTCAATTATTTCCATAAAATAGTGATGGACCTATGCCTATATCAAACCCTTGGATGAGTGGATTGGCTAAGTTAGTTGTCATTGATGTATTTATGGATGTTGACTTGATATTAGAGTTAGCTAGTAGATATGACATCATTTCAAGAACCATCAAGAAGGATGATGGCACTATTTTGGTAACCCTAGATAGTGCCTCCTTCATGAAATATTTTGACATATATAACCCCTGTTCAATAGAGATAAATCTGAAAGCATTGGCTGCTAGATATACCAGAGAGGTTGGTATTGTAGCTAAGTTAATTTAGACCCATACGCCTAAGGGAACTAGGAATCACATTGCACCTATTCCAAGTAATCCTTCACCATACTTTTATAAAGACCTAGATTTTTATATGAAATACATCTCATATTCCCTATGCAGAGTCTTAGGTGTAGACAGTGGAAGAGATAGAGTATCATTAGACATGCTAATGATAATTCTAGATCTTCATAGTTCATATGTAAGTACTAACTATGATTAAATTTTGTATGTAATAAATAAGATGCACCAAGGATTTGTTGACATTCAGAGCAAGGTAGGAAGCCCTAAGTTCCTACAATATCATTGCTCATGGATCTAATTATGTTCTAAAGCTTCAACATCATGGACCAGTCAAATTTGCAGCTTAGAAGATTCTATCATGGACAGATCAACCCTCTACAACTTTGGTTAAGGGTGTGGAATTACACTTCTAGAGAAAATAATTTTTTTTAATTTGAGAATTGGGTAGTCTACCCCTTGTTGAGAAATCTAGGAGTGAATATGACTAGGCTTCCAGTGAAAGTGTTATAACTATTAAGACCCTAAAAATTTGTAGACAAATGGAATGGAGACCACAACTAGGGTGAATTTTACTATCATCAAAACTTCACTTTGATCAGAGTATATGGCTATTCACAACCACTACACATCTTGCCTTATAGAGTGCCACCCAGAATTGCAATCATTGGAGTTTTTGTGGCAACTCATGCTAATAGATAGGGAGCATTTGGCTTCCCACAAGAAAGGGAATTTTACACCAAGGTAGTTCATTGCCTCTAATTTCACAACTGGAAAGAGAGCTTATGACCCTATAAATGGATGGTTGAGGCACTACAAGATGAATGTTGTCATGTATAAATATATTGATATAGAGGGATTTATAAAAAGTGCCAAAAAATTTTAACACCCACCATTCCAATTACAAAAATGCATCAGCCCTATGAGGAAGAAGATTTTATTAGAAACATCCTTGAAGAGGATGTAATTTCAGCAAGATTGAAAAAATGTCATGATTTGATGGATTTGGAGTAGTAGCTAAAGAAGAAAGGAATCCCATTTGGTGGATATTTCCTAGGTATGCCCTATCTGCAAAGATTAGAAAAAATTAATGAAACACATGGCATACTTAGTAATCAGATTGAAGGACAAATTGAAGACAAGGACAAAGGTCCAAACAAGAAGTCATCATCAGAGTATTACAACAATTACTCCATACATATCCCACCACCCCAGGATTAGCCACCTCATAATGAGGAAAATATAATTGACTTGATAGAAGGACATGAGGTTGAGGTAGATGTAGAGACTCCACATAAGAAACAAAGAGTGGAAGGAGGGGATCCTTCTATTGTTAAAACACAGAGGAATAAAAAAGGAAAAATTAGTGCCCTATTCACAGGGACTAGTGCCTATGACCACCAACTAAGAAAGGTCCTTAGAGAGGGAAAGAAAAAGAGGGAGGACACTAATGATAATGTTGAGATGCCCCTTATATTATGCCAAGATGAAAGGGAACTACAAAAAGGAGAGTTCCTAAAAGATGATAAATTTATCAAGACTAAGGAATTTAAAGATTTCCTTATATGGGATAAACAAGAGCAAGTTGGGGCACACTTGAAATCACAAGGAGGAGAAGCCATAACAAGTGAAGCTTTACAGGCCCTCCAAGAATATGACCCAGAGTCTCAAAATATGATTCTTGATGAGGCCAGACAACTTGTGAAATCAAGTGGTATGTTACTGGTAGAAGGATGGGACCTGGCTTCATCCTTCATTATTGATCCAATTAGAAGGCAACTAGATGTAAAGATCTCAACAAAGACACAAATAGGAGAGATGATTAAAGGGTGTGGTCATGATTCCAAATATCAAACCCTGGAAATGTGGTCCCTGGCTCCTAAAAATCAGAAGCCCTTACTAATCAATGTCTAAGAAAAGATGGAGGGAGATAAGATAATATGGTCTATCCATAACACAAGAGACCTAGAAATTTCCTAGGCCTTGACCCACTTTTCTCACTTGAATGAAGCAAAGGCAGTTCAAATTTCCAACATATACCAAATTTTTTTTGATGAAACATGCCTTATTGCCAAGGACAAAGAACTAGATCTAATGAAGATCAATGCCATGAAAAAAATAATTGTAGATTTAATTCAAAAGTTGCAAGAGATGCCTGAAGTTGTTCCTACTTCACCTAAGTAGGGTACATATGTTGAGATTTAGATCAAAGATATAGGGTATCCTACATCAGAAATTGAGCAGGTAATTAAGGAGCATAATGAAGTTTTTTTGGGAGCCCTAATGCAAATTTTATAGCATAGGGTAAAAATGTTAAAAGATAAAGTTGATGTAGTATATGGTGCCTATGGAAAATTGCCTAGATTGCAATCATAAGTGAACAATTTTGTGTCAATTTTGAACCCCTACTTTAGAACATGGACAGTTAGGACTGGGTTATTTGAGAGGTTAGCATCATTGCAACCACTAAGAGAAGACTTTCCAGAGATTGTCACCCATGTTGGAGATGAAATAGAACATATTGGGGTGACCTTGTCCATTTTCAAAGGAAAGGAAAATCAAATAACGACTAGGTTGAATATATTTGGGCCTGATTATAATAAATTTGTGCCTTCAATAAGGTCAGAGGAGAATCAGATCAAGCCATTAGGAGTATGGAGAATAGAGTTTGACACTTTACTACCTAATAAAGAGGTATATATTTCTACCAATGGTGAATTAGATATGGAGAGATACAATAAGATTTTAGATGGGGCATTTAAGGCTGAAATAGATTTCAATAAGTTTATAACAGATGTCAAGAGCATAACAGATGCTATATGGGAGAGATAGAAGGCACAACTTGAAAGCATTCAAAGATTTAGTTGGCCTGTAGAGGATGATGTCACAGCATGGGATGTTCTTACAAAGCCCAAGCAAATGAAGCCTTCCACTTTTGACCTTGGCGTCATTGATGAAGAGTAGAAGGACACCAGGAACCTAATCTTTGATCACAGGGAGGTTAGTCATTAGAGAGATAAGTGTATGTTAGCCTGTGATGGCAGTTACTTAATATCGCTACAACTATTGGAGGCTATCCAGAACACATTCAGACAAAGGTGCCAGCTAACAAAATATTTCAAAGATTTGATTTGGATGTATTCCTATTTTTTCCTTCCACCACTTGGTCTCTTCTTGTCTTTTATCTTTTTTTAATTTTTTAGGGTTAGGTCTTAAACCATCCAAAGCTTGTTGCATCCTTAATTTTAAAGGATTCCAAGATGGTTTGGACTATATATAGAGATTTTGTATCATTTTGTAGGAGAGATTGGAAGATGATGAAGAGATGAGAATTATTAAAATAGATTGTAGTTTATATCCTATATCTTGTCTTTGTCTCTTCATATTTATGTTTTAGCTCTTGTATGCTTAAATTGTAAGGCAATTTAGATATACCAATTATAAGGTAATTGTGCAGTTTGTTGTGAGTTATTTCAAGGAGAGAATAAATATTGTAAGTGATCCCAGAGAGCTAAGCATAAGTATTAGGATTTGATACCAGGGGTATTGGAGTGAAAGGTAGTCTGTAAGGCATTCTACTCAAATTGCATGTATTTACATTAATCAGTTGTTGTGGATTCACATTTGATATAGACTCTTTGCCTAAGGATTAGGCACTATTTAGGGTTTGGAAAATCAGTTAAATCATCATCCAATATTCAAAAAACAATTAAAACATTAATATTTCAATCATAAATACATAGAAGTTTAAGTAATTGTATCAGAATATACAATTCAGTTTGTTGATTCCTTCAAGAGAGAATAAATAGGTTAACCCTCCTAAGTTTAGAGAACTATAAAAGGAAGAAGGATGAGAATCCTTATGACATTACCATTTTCTATTATTAAGATAATGGTTTGTCTTATTAAGCTCTGTATCAGATTAATTATAGTCATTTGCATAGTTTTCTATCTATTAATACATTAAAAGGCAATTATAAATCTAGTAAAAGACCTAATCCACTATAATAGATACTACAAGTTAGTAATCATTCAAAGGTAATACATGCATGATTTTGGTGAGCTCAAAAAAGGAGGATATTATACAATCCTCATCAATTAGGCTTTTCTTGCATAGAGTAAATTGGAAATGTACAGAGTAATCATTCACACTGTTTTAAAATTTCTCACAAGAAAAATCCCTAACATGATGAATGAAAGACTACTGTCAAGACAAAAGAAGGTTTGTATGATTGGTTAGTTATGCCCTTTGGTTTAACTAATGCACCAAGTACATTTATGAGATTGATGAATGAGGTTTGAAAAAAATATTGAATAAATGTGTGATTGTATAGTTGGATGATATTTTTATATTTAGTAAGACTAGAGAAGAGAATTTGATGCATATAAGACAAGTGTTATAGAGATTTAAAGAGGAAAAGTTTCTGATAAAATTGAAAAAGTGTCCCTTCACGAAAGAAGAACTTGTGTATTTAGGTTTTGTGATTTCAGCTGATGATTTGAAGATGGATCCTAAGAAATTTGAAGATATACTTAGTTGGCCTACACTTGAGAATGTGAGTGAGGTAAGATCATTTCATGAATTGGCAAGTTTTTACAGAAAATCCATCAAAAATTTTAGTTCTATTTGTAATGCTATGAATGAGATAATGAGGGGAGACAAAAGAGAATTCAAATGGACAGATGGAGTTGATAAGAGTTTTGAGACTTTGAAACAAAAGGTTGTTGAATTACCTATGTTATCCTTACCTAATTTTGTGTGTGGTAAAATGTGTGATTAATATCTTCAATGAAACACTTCAATAAACCATTATATCAAGGGGTTAGTAAAAACATAAGATGCAAAGTATTATCACAAAAACCCTTTAAACCAGATTATTGCTTCCTAGTTGAAGCAAGTATGATTCTTATATTTGTCCATTAGATTGGACATAGACGAATCAGAGACTTGACTACTCGAAAATGGAAGATTCAATGCAAAGAGGATGAGAAAGATGCATAGACTTGCATACTTTGCTCTTGAAAGCTCAAAAATGGAAATACATGAACTAGAAAACTAAATGCATAACATTACATGAAGTAGAATTAAGGTGCAATATTAAGCTATCAAATGAGAAAGACAATGCATCTACATTAAGCTATAAAGGAAACTAGAATGCCATATAAGATGAGAAATGTAGCTAAAAATGTAAGAAATACAAGAAACTAGCATGAAAGCAAAGAAACTAAGAATGCACTAAAGAGCTCTAGAATGAAAATAGCATAATAACTTTACTCCAAATCTTCTTGTTATGAATGAGCAAGGGAGCTATTCCTTTTTAAGAAATTCCAAGGAATGAGTGGTTGAGATTAAGAGGCAAAAGAAATTGATCAATGGTGGAGATGAAGTTACTCTTAATCCATGTGAGATGATAAAGTCATTTGGATTGGTCAACTTTGTGGAGAATAAGACAAATTTGGTTTTTTCTCACTTTTATTTGTTTTATTTTGATTTTTGAGTCCACAACCATGTGTGAGTGGGTTCACTTTTTGAACTTTAGGACTTTTTTTATTTTTATCCCAATGTTTTATGCTTTTTGGGTTTAGGCTTTAGTGTTTGATTATTTGATTCAACAAGTTAGGATTAAAATTATATAAGCAAGTTTAATTAAATACTAAATAATTTAGGGTCTAGCGATAATGTATTAGATTTAGGATTTTGATAAGACCAATTATTTGAGACAAGGGGCTATGGGTTTGCTAGACCATTTTTGGGTGATTACATTTTCCCCTCTTTGACTAATGTGTGATCGATCCAGGAACACATTGGGTCAAAGAATATTTTCAAGTTTGATTAAATCTAGAAATAGCTTGATGTGAAGCAATGAAACTATCGTACAGATCAGAACCGATTCTGAACATGATCGAACAAAGATTTATTGGAGATTTTGTAGATATAAGCTCTATAATTGATTGAGAAAAGACTAATAGATATTTGAAGATATCAACTCCAGACTTGATTGAGTGAAGACTGATAGAGATTTGAAGATATCAACTCTGGGCTTGATTGAGTGAAGAATGATAAAAAGAGTTCAAGGATCCAGTTTGATGTGAAGCGATGAAACTAAATGTTTGTCCTCCAAGAAGATTTCCCATTTTAAGATTAACTTTGAATGACAAACCAATTATAGTGGAGATTTGTTTCTGTACAACTAGTTGATTGTATGTTTGTCATTGATGACAACATATAATATATAGTAGTGATTCTGCATGTACTTATCAGAATGATGATATCAAGCCTTGCGTGGATATATTTAGGTTTTAGGCATGTTTATCATGTTATGTTCATACACGCAAACTCAGATATGATGTTTCAGTAAATTTGTGTAATTCTATTATTAGCAGTTATAGTTCTGGAAGAGTATCTGTTTAGAGCCGATGTATTTAATGTGTTTCTTGAGTTGCACCTATCTTCAGGATATGCATGTGTATATTCATGATTAGATATGAGTTAACTATGTTTTATTAAATGCGCCTATCATGTAACATTAGGATCATGCTATTTGAGATGATTTGGTAAAGCCAACTTAGTGAAGTGTCGCGTCTGCTCAGTTTGTGTTGCATGGAATTAATATTGTTTGTGTGCTTAGTTAAGCCAACAAAGATGTTGTTGAAGTGTTTCCAAGAGCTGACATTACCTTCTACTTTCAGGAAGATACTTATAGCAAGTCATTTGTGATACGCTAAGTGTGAATGATACAAAAGGAGACAGAAAATGTATAGAGAAGAATATCAATTGTGGTTAATTCATCAAGGGTCTATGTGAAGAAGCAGTTGAAGATTAAAATACATTGGAGCTGATCAAGATAGTAGGTCTACTCTATAGTTTATCATCAGATATAGTGCATGTCTGTTCTATAGAAGGTTGTAGCCCTCACCATTGAAGCAGTGAGCTTTTGGACAGTGAGTCCTCACCCCTAACAAGTTTATTTGTAAAAGACTCCTAATAGGGTCAGACCCTTAACTAGGTCACTATACTTATTGCATTGTAAAGTACAACTCCTAATAGGGTTGAAATATCTTCTAATAGGGATTACTATAAACAAGTATATTTCATTGTGGGTACTAATTCCCACCAGGGTTTTTACCATTTGGTTTCCCCGTAACCAAATTGAAGTGTTGTCTATTGTGTTATTTGATTGTGTATTTACTTTGTTATATTCTATAGTGAATAAGAGAAAAGAATTTAATTGGCTGATAACTGATTCACCCCCCCCTCTCAATTATCCTTTGGGACTATTCTAACAATTGGTATCATAGCCAAGTGCCTTGAGGAGAAAGCCTAATAGCTTAAGGTAGATCAAATGGCATACTTCAGAAAAGAGAGCCCTAAGTTCGATGGAGAGAATTATCTAGATTAGAAGAATAAAATGATAACACATCTACAGTGTGTTGGTTTTGAAATCTTTGAGATAGCCACACAAGAACTTGTTATTCCCTCACTTAAAGACCTTGAAAAATATGATGCTACTAGCAGACAAAAGGAAACATTCATAGCTAATGCAATTACCAAAGAAGCCCTTATAAGTGCCCTATTCGACAGTGAATTTTTTGAGATCAAGAAATTAAACAAGGCTTACATTATATGGAAGTATTTAGAAGACATGTTTGAAGGAGATATTCAAGCTAAGAATGCGCATAGGAAGACATGGAAAAAGAAATACAACAATATTGAGATGTTACCTGAAGAGAACATTAGAGCCTACAATCAGAGGATACATGAAGTAGTTTCTGGAATCAGAAACAATGGTGGATAAATATCAGAGGGAGATATAATGGACAAGCTATTGACTACTCTAACATCATACTATGAAAACAAGATTAGTATTCTATAGGAAACTATGCAATTTTCACAAGACTTCAAAAGAGAGACTTTGATCAGTAAAATCTCTACATTTGAGATATCAAGATTGAAGACTGAACTAAAAGGTGAAACAGCCTTTAAAGCATCAGTCCATGGTAAGAAATCTCACATCTCTAGCAATAATGAGAAAGAAGTTGATGAAGAACTGGAAGAAATCATATCTATGATTACTAAAAGAGAAAAGAAAGGCAAAGGGTAATATGAAGGACAACTTCCATTCAAATGTTTTTCATGCAACAAGATTGGCCACATTGCATCCAAGTGTCCTACAAGAGTAAAGAAATTCAGACCTGATTATAAACCTAAATACAGAAAGGAATGTTATCATGCTGAAGAAGGTGTAACTGATGAAGGTTCAGGAGAAGATAAAATTGGATTCATTGCCCTTAAAGATATGGAAAAATTGCCTAAGGATATGGACATTGAAGATGACAAAGAAGCATAGGAGTTAGCCCTAATTTCCAAAGCAGACATTATAACTAATTGGATCATTAACAACGGTTGTTCTCACCACATGACAGGTGATAAAGATAGATTTGTTCATCTAGAAAAATACAAAGGTGGTATGGTTAGATTTGGAGATAACACTCCCAAACCTATCATAGGTAGAGGATCCATCACCCTGGATGGAAAGAATAAGATAGATGATGTTTTGCATGTTGATGGACAACATCATAATCTACTAAGTTTTGGATAGCTACTTGACAAAGGTTATCATTTGGAATTCAAAGAAAACAAGTGCATCATTAGCAACAAGGATGGAGGCATAATTGCATCAGGATAAAAAACAAAAGGTAATGTTTTTTAGCTCAATTCAGATGTAATTTGTTTTGTTTCAAAAGTGGATGACAGTTGGTTATGGCACAAGAGACTCTGTCATTTCAATTTTGATAACATAGTAAAGATAAGCAATGTCAAAGCAGTTAAAGATCTTCCTAGTATTACAAGACTAGTAGACACAATATGTAGGGAATGTGTTATGGGAAAGCATGTAAGGAGTTCTTTCAGAAGAAAGCATAACTTAGCTGAAAACAAATTGGACCTAGTGCATATAGATTTATGTGGTCCTACTCAAACAAGATCACACTATGGAGAAAGGTATCTCATTTTTTTTGTTGATGATTTTTCTAGGATGATGTGGGTTGCGTTATTAAAAGAGAAGTCTAAATCCTTCGAGAAGTTCAAATTATTCAAAGCTAGGGTTGAGAAGGAATCTAGATTAAAATTGAAATATTTGAGATCAGATAGAGGAGGAGAGTTCACCTCTAATCAGTTTT
The DNA here is from genome assembly GCA_018584345.1 of Thuja plicata. Taxonomy (NCBI): domain Eukaryota; kingdom Viridiplantae; phylum Streptophyta; class Pinopsida; order Cupressales; family Cupressaceae; genus Thuja; species Thuja plicata. Next base: position 1,256,783 of record MU223174.1, on the reverse strand, counting down.
ATGACTACTGTGAAGAACATGGAATCAAAAGATAGTTGAGTGCTCCCAAAACCCCATAGCAGAATGGGATAATAGAGAGAAGGAATAGGATCATACTTGATACAATGCGCACTATGATGATTGAAGGAAAAGTTGCACACACCTATTGGAGAGATGCAGTCAATACAACAGTCTATACTATCAACATAACACAACTAAGGCCAGGTGTGGACAAAAAACCTTATGAAATTTGGTTTGGTAATGTACCTATAGTGAAATATTTCAGAATCTTTGGTAGCAAGTGCTACATCAAGAGAGATGATGGTGTTGGTAAGTTTGATGCAAGAAGCGATGAAGGTATTTTCCTTGGTTACTCTACTAAAAGCAAAGAATATAGATGTTTCAACTTAAGAATAAAGAAGATAATTAAAATTACTCATGTAAAGATTGATGAAAATTTCATGGTCCAAGAAAGGTACTATGAATATGCACCTATGATTGAAGATGAACCCAATCCTGGCAGTAAAGATACTATTATTGAAGAAATGTTTGATTGCATTGATGTTTCATGTAATGACCCTGAATCAAGCAGAGAAGAATCACAAATTACAAAACAAGAAGTAACACCTAAGGTTCCAAAATTCACATCTAGATACCACTCTAAAGATGATATCATTGGAGATCAGAGCAACAGTGTTTTGACCAGATCAAAAGAAAAAAGTCTAACAATGGATGAAGAGGTATGTTTACTTTCACAGATTGAACCTTTAAGTATTGAAGATGCTTGTAATGATTCTGATTGGAAGAATGCAATGAAAGAAGAATTAGATTAGCTAATTAAGAATGAGACATGGGAATTGGTTCCTAGACCTAGTGAAAAAAATGTGATTGGAACAAAATGGATCTTAAAAAACAAGATCAATGAAGAAGGTACAGTAGTAAGAAACAAAGAAAGATTGGTTTGTAAAGGATATGCACAGAGAGAAGGAATATACTACACTGATACATTTGTCCCTGTGAGTAGACTAGAAGCCATAAAATTGTTCTTGGCCTATGAAACATTCAAAGACTTTAAAGTTTATCAAATGGATGTAAAGTCAACCTTTTTGAATGGTGACTTAAAGGAAGAAGTCTACATTGAACAACCTGAAGGAGTTAATCTTTTAGATAAACCAAACATGGTATGTAGATTGAAGAAAGCACTCTATGGTCTTAAATAGGCCCCAAGAGCTTGGTATGAGAGACTTGATGGTTATCTTACCACGATTGGATTCAAGAAAGGTGCATTAGATTGTAACTTATTCACAAGAGAGACACCTGATGGATTACTACTAGTTGCCATATTTGTTGATGACATTATCTTTGGAGGTAATGACAAGCTTAGTGTAGCATTTGCAAAAGAAATGCAGAATGA
>MU223174.1:1243293-1255340 GCA_018584345.1 Thuja plicata | reverse complement strand
ACTAGTTGCCATATTTGTTGATGACATTATCTTTGGAGGTAATGACAAGCTTAGTGTAGCATTTGCAAAAGAAATGCAGAATGAATTTGAAATGAGCATGATTGGTCCTATAAAATACTTTTTGGGATTAAATGTAAAACAAATAGATAAAGGTATATTCATTAATCAGTCAAAATATGTGAAGGAAATATTGAAGACCTTCAAGATGGAAGACTGTAAGCTAGTATGCACCCCTATGATAACAAGAAGTAAGCTTTCAAAAGATTATGATTCCACAATAGTTGATAAGACATTGTACAAATCTATGATTGGAAAAATCATTTATCTAACTCAATCTAGACCTGCCATATCTAATGTAGTTGGCATTGTTGGAAGATTTGCAGCTAAACCCAAGCAGAATCACCCAATGGAAATCAAGAGGATATTCAGATATCTAAAGGGAACTATAGACTATGGTTTATGGTATCCTAAATTAGAGAATGTACCACTTCATGTGTATACCAATGCACATTGGGTAGGTTGTATTGATGATAGGAAGAGTAATTTAGGAGGAGAAATATTTGTTGGAGATAGGTTGGTTTCTTGGATTAGCAAGAAGCAGAACTATATTTCTCAGTCAACAACAGAAGCTGAATATGTTGCAGCAACACTGAATTGTTCAACTATGGTTTGGATCAAGCAGATGGTTAAAGACTTTGGTATTTAGGTTGATTATCCTATTGTTATTCGCTATGATAACACTATCACTATTAAAATTTCTAAGAACCCTATGATGCACGCTAAGAAAAAACACATAGAGATCAAGTACCATTTTCTAAGAGAAAAGGTTGCAGACAAAGAAGTGAAATTGGACTATGTGAGCACCAAAGAACAGTTGGCAGATATTTTCACTAAACCTTTAGCAAAAGACACTTTTGAGTATCTCAGGGAGAAGTTGGGAGTAATTCCCTCTCCTGAGTTTGATTAGATAAAGCAGCAAGAACATCAGTCCTTAGTGACTGATGAATGGTTGAATACTCTACTTCTAGAGTAGTACCTGTTCCTAATGGTTTAAGGCACCCTTTTCCATTGATGTCAAAGGGGGAGTATGTACTAAGGGGGAGCATATACTCTGGGGGAGTATAAAAATAGTTAGAAGAACTGAAGCAGTGCAGAGGAATCCTTGATGAGGATATTGAGAAGATTGTAAAAGAAAGAAGACACCATGTGTTGAAGATGTTTTTAATATCAAATGTTGCCATCAATGTCAAAGGGGGAGATTGTTGGAGATTTGTTTCTATATAGCTAGTTGATTGTATGTTTGTCATTGATGACAACATATAATATACAATAGTGATTCTTCATGTACTTATTATAATGATGATATCAAGCCTTGTGTGGATATATTCAGGTTGTAGACATGTTTAGCATGTTATGTTCATACACGCAGACTTAGATATGATGTTTCAGTCAAGTTGTGTAATTCTGTTATTAGCAGTTATAGTTCTGGAAGAGTATCTGTTCAGAGCTGACATATTTAACATGTTTCTTGAGTTGCACCTATCTTCAGGATATGCGTGTGTATATTCATGATTAGCTATGAGTTAACTATGGTTAAATGCGCCTATCATGTAACATCAAGATCATGCTATTTGAGATGATTTGGTGAAGCCAACTTAGTGAAGCGTCGCGTTTTTTTAGTTTGTGTTGCATGGACTTAATATTATTTGCGTGCTTATTTAAGCTGAAAAAGATGTTTTTGAAGTGTTTCCAAGAGCCGACATGACCTTCCACTTTGAGGAAGATACTTATAGCAAGTCATTTGTGATAGGCTAAGTGTGAATGGTACGAAAGGAGACAGAAAATGTACAGAGAAGAATATCCATTATGGTTCATTCATCAAGGGTCTATGTGAAGAAGCAATTGAAGATTAAAATACATTGGAACTGATCAAGACAACAGGTCTACTCTACAGTTCATCATCAGATATAGTGCATATATATTCTACAGAAGGTTGTAGCATTCACCATTGAAGCAGTGAGCTTTTGGACAGTGAGTCCTCACCCCTAATGGGGTTATTTGTAAAATAATCCTGACAGGGTCAAACCCTTAACTAGGTCACTATACTTATTGCATTGTAAAGTACAATTCCCAACAGGGTTGAAATATCTTCTAACAGGGATTACTATAAACAAGTATAGTTCATTGTGGGTACTAATTCCCACCGGGGTTTTTACCATTTAATTTCCCTATAACCAAATTGAAGTGTTGTCTATTGTGTTATCTGATTGTGTATTTACTTTGTTGTATTCTATAGTTAATAAGAGAAAAGAATTTAATTGGCTGATAATTGATTCACCCCCCCCTCTTAGTTATCCTTTGGGACTATTCTAACACCAACCTAATGTGGTACAATGAGATTGATTTCCATTCGATTGATTTATTAGGATAATTGAATTGATATGGGTCTCGATGAAGCCAATTACTAGATTGAGGGGAGTTCTTAGATTGATATGGTGCGATGAACCTGATATGCCCCTAGAGCTTGAGATTTTTTATGTGCAGTGATGAGAATCACTTGATTAATTTTGATTTGATTCAGGGTTTGATGCCCCTATAGATTGAACTTTTTTATGTGAATCAAATTGTTGATATAGTGGTACTGCCCCCTCGGGAATGAAATCAAAAGGAGGAGAGGAATAGGCTTGATAGATCAAAAAAGAATTGAGAACTGTGACATGCAAGATGCCCTGAGGTTTGGTTGAATTATTGAATTGAGGAGGTAAATGCACAATAAATTTGATCAAAAGGAATCTTGAATCAAAATTATGTGAGGAAAGCATCAACAATCAACTGCATTTTTTAAAAAAGGTTAAATTGCATTTTTGAGGATCAAGACATTGCTAAATTTTGATTTTAGTCCCAAAAATGGATTCAGAGTAGTCTGATTAGCTGACGGTGCAATTTTTGCATCCATAGGAGCAATTCAAAAATTAGGTCAAATCTCTATATAAGGCCTAGAGGGGTCATTTTCAAATCATTTTCACTATCCACCTTTTGAGTTTTTGAGAAGCTTCCTTGAGTGAGAATGGTGGTCTCAGTGTCTACTCATTATTTCGAGTGCATACAGAGGCATGGATGACCTAGAGATTACACACCACCTATAATTAGTTGATAAACTTCATCTTTGCATGTGAATTTTTCCTGTTTTAGCCAAATTTTCACCTTTTTTTGCATAGTCCTGCGAAAGGGCTCATACGAAAGTCTACCAAAAATATTTTGTTGTATGAAGACATAATGATTTATGGCATGGTCCTAACCCACCTTTCACATGAAAATATTCAAGCTTGTCCCTTTTTTCGCATGAGGGCATTATGTTTTTCATATCAAACTTATTTTTCATTTAGACTTTGATCTTTTGTCGTATGAACCTTAGGGCTAGTTTAGTCTTTGTTGCCTTTTTCGTATGGGAATAGAGGCATTTTTCTCTTAAGTTTTTCATCCAATTGCATTTTCATCTTGCTTAGTATCCTATTTGCAAGCTTTTTCTTATTATGTTGTAGTGATTTCACGTTGATTTGATGCTGATACTGATGTTGTTTCTATTGTTTTTCTTCATGCAAGTGCAATTGTCTAATATTCAGTTTACATCCACCTATCCAAACACCATGTAGTTAGTCCAAGGTTTGTCAGATGATCAGAGAGCACATATCTGAGATTGTGGTCTTTCCTGGTTGTTATAGATGCCTAATAATTGGGTGAACCATGGGATGTTGAACGTGCTAGTGGAGAGATTCCACAATGAGGACAACACGTTTCACTTGGTGATGGGGCAGATGACCATCACTCCCAAGGACATCTATAGGAATCTTTAGATCCCTTTTGTTGGAGTACATGTGGAGTATGATTCTACACCTTTAGTCGGTGTATAGGCATTATCTCAAGTATTTCATAATATGTTGATTATAGATTGATCCATCTCTTGGGATACATTGGTAGAGAGCTATAGAGAGTAGTGGCCTTTGGAGTGTGTCCTTGCTGGGTTAATTGATTATTTCCTTATGGCTGATCAATTACATTAGGGGTTCATATGTGGTTGGGCTCGGATGCTAGATAAGTTGATTACACATCTAGAGCAGCTTGGTTGGGGTCAATGCCTCTTGGCATAGATGTATCATGAGATGCATTAGATTACTTATAGCGGTATCCAAGGCATGGCTACAAGAGTCATGGTTTCTAGATATGGGCCCAAGAGAATCTCCCACTTTGTAGACCTATCACAACAGATACACGAGAGGGCGAACAACCCTATGTCTATAGATATTTAGGTTTCATTACACAACCCTTTCTAGGAAAGATAGATTATTGGAGGCACCATCTTGATGATTTGAGCTTGGTCATAGGGAGACCTTATTTGTAGGTAGAGGTTTGGGTTGAGTGGAGGATAGTTTAGAGAGAGTTCTTTGTCTCACACCCACTGTAAGGCAAGACATCTTTAGTGATAGAGAGATTCACACTGTCTTGGGTGTTGCGACAGGATGGTCATATCCAGAGTGTCTCTACAGAGTACACTTCCTATGCTTGATTTATGGATGAGGAGTGCAGAGGCTGGTCTCACAAGTAAGATTTTTCTTTGCATATTATTCTTTTGTTGTTTTTCATAAATATCTTGGGGTTCGTAGATCATAAATTGAGCATTTGAAATTTCATTATGCAGGTTATCTCTGGCAATGTATACTTAGGAGCTCATTGAGCACAATTGACTAGTGTGGGAGTACCTAAAGGGAGTTACAGATGCATAGGTTACTCTAGAGTATCAGGATCATCTATCTTGGTATCCTTTTCCTAGATTTATAGATCTGGTAGAGAGAGTGCCTAGGATTGATGAGGATACCCCAAAGAAGGCACCCATTATAGATGCACTGATCACTCCATAGAGAGATCCATAGAGAGCACCTCATAAACCACCACATAGGAATCCTACTCAGCCAAGAGCATGAGCAAAGACCGGTCCTAGCATGAGCAAGAAACCAGGGTCAGGACAATAGAGATATCATGGGGAGATGGGCACTCTAGGATCTAGTGGAGGATAGGTCATTTCCATAGATGCTACTGAGGAGGAGATGTTAGATACATAGCCTGACCTAGGGTTAGATGACATAGTTAGGGTAGTCTGACAGTGTTGAGAGGCATGAGAGGCTGTAGAATAGGAGGAGCCTCATAGAGAGTCACAGTCAACATAGGATTTGATTAGGCCACTGAGGACATGACTGTGAGCCACTCAGTCACATCTGGTAGTAGTCCAGTCTCACATTGTAGAGTGGGATCAAGTGATCATAGGGCATGATGAGAGAGTTTAGGCTTTACAGAGCTAGGTGACATTTAATACTAGTAGGGTAGCCTACTATGTAGTAGTATACATCGTAGTGGTTCCTATGGCATAGTAGGTGCTATAATATTCATAGTATCTAGCACAATCTGAGGGAGTGGGCCTTACACCTAGGATAGATGCTCCTCCACACCCACCACCTGATGGTGGCAAGGGAGGAAGTGAGACTTGATCATCCCCCTTTCATGTCTTATCTCATTTTGATTTTTGAGATCCATTTTGATTATATCTGATTCTGCACATTTTTGCTTGATATCTATGAGAGCACATCCTTTTGTATACACTAAGATATTTGATATATATACACACACACACACACACGATGATCCTTTTTGGTGCTCAATATGTTATCTTATCCTTATCTCTTGTTATATATCTTGTATAATCTTTTGATGTTGTATGCTTTTTGTAGCTTAGATCATAAATGACAGATGTAAATCATGTGTGCTTTGTTGATATTGTGTCGAATATATGTCATGCTCTTGTCCTTGTTACTGACCCTTTGTGTGTAGATAGATAACCTTAAGGAGATGAAATGCAATTGATTGTGTTAGCAAAGCATTAAAGGAAGCAACATGTTAAAGGGGTTGGTTGTATTTCTAGTTTTGAAGCTTACTAGTAAAATTTTTGAGTTCTTAGTTAATTTCCTGCTTTAAAGGTCAAATTTATGTCCAATGCTTTCAAAATACTTCTACAAATAAAGGTCTTCAAGCCTAAAAATTAGAGAAGAATGTAAAACCCTAAGTCCTAAGTCAATTTTCATGCATATCCAAGATAAAAAAACCCTAGTTCTTTAAAATCCCTTCTATTTCACAGTTAATTTTTTAGAAAAGACCAACTTAAGTCATGTGCCTATTTTCATATTTTACATGTTGGTCACGATGTCTCTTTAAGCCTAAAGAACATTCCATTTCTCTTTGAGACCTAGTGAAATTCTTTAGTCATGTTATCTCCATAAGAAAAGAATATCCTTCTAATTCTAATGAGATTTTATGCAGGTCATTGATGAAGATCATGATCTTGTGATGTGCAGAAAGTCTTGTTTGAAAACCCAGAGTTATAAAATAATTTGGCGACTTTGAGATCATTTAGTTGCATAGTCTCAAAAGCTAATTAGAGTCAAAAAATGAGTTTAAAGATGGGTTGAAGTTTCATGTAGTCGTGTGATCACGAAAGGAAATAAGAGTTAAGTCAAAAGATATGAGATTTCACGTGGGTTGTTGATCTGAGAGATAATCTTGTGGTGATCATGAAGTTTCAGAGTAAACTCTTCAGTTAAGAAATCTTAAAGTGACTTCAAAAATCATTCAGTCATGGTGTCTCACAAATAAACCAAGGTTAAGAGATGAGTTAAAATCCTTCAGTCATGAGATATCTTTTGAAAGCAAGGGTTAAGTTAAAAGCTGTGAGATAAAGTGACTGTCATCAGATGTAAAGTTGATCCTGTGGCTAGCGTGAAGTCATGAGGTGAAAGTTTAGATGAATGAAAGATTAAGAGATCTCCTAACTACCGTTAGATTTAATAAATATCTAAAGACTGGTATTCAATCTCAAAGAAAACCTAGAGTTAGATAAATTATAAAGTGACAACAAGATTCAGTGAGTCATGAAGTATCGATAAGAACCATGGTTAATAAAAGATAAGTAAAGTTCAAGTGATTTTTTTAGAAAGGAGATTTGAACCATGAAAGAGAAAGCATCTAAGGGCTAGTGTGAAGTTGCTGATGAAAGTCAAATAGTCAAAGAAAGTTTAGTGATTCAACGATGGTGCTTCATATTTGAACAAGTGTCTAAGTCATTTAAAGATCTGAGTTTGTTGTGAAATATCAATGCGAACCAGAGGTTAAGAAATTCATTCCATTACTTGGAGATAGCTTAATTCATGAAGTCTCAGAGTAAAATGTAGTTAAAGACAAAGCAAAGGAGATTGTATGTGAACCACTAGATTAAAGGTTGATCAAAGGGTAGTCGCAAAGTCTCAGAGCAAGTGAAGAAAGTACAAAATAGATATGATATTACACGCGGACTATCTGATTGAAAAGAGATCTAGTGATGGTCACATACTCTCAAAAGAAACTCAGAGTTAGTGAAAGCTTAAGGAGACTTTGGTTTTGCACAGTCGCCTAGTCTCTAAAGGAACTAAAGGTTTAAGCCAAAGTTATTTTAAAGCCTTAGCCACGGAGTATCAAAAGGAATATGAGCTAAGATATTTCAATCAGTAATTAAGAGATGAATTTTGATCAAGATGCTAATCATGTGGTGGTCGTTAAGTATCAGAAAAGAGCCAAAGTTAAAGTTAACTCTTAGAAACAAAGAGGTCACACAGTCATGCAGTTGCTGAAGGGAACCAGAGTAAGAATGAGGTAAGATATAAGGTTTTCTTCCATTCCATGTTGTACAGTTGTCAGCCAATCAAAATAAAAATATTATGACAGGATGTTTAAAGAGTTGCTGAGTTGTAATAATTGGGCCAATCGTATAAGATCTTGATCTTATTTTGAATATAATAAGGTTTTAATTGAAAAACAATAATTCAAAATTGATCATCTGTTAGTTTCAAATGCCAAGGCTAGAAAGGAAAATTGATATCACAGTACATAAAAGTAATGAAAGAAGTGACTCAAGTGCAAATCCATGATTTTGAAATGAGTTTGGTGCATTAATTTCCCTAAATAAGTAGGCATTACCATTGATCATTTAATTTCACCAAGAGCTTCAGTTTTTAGAGAAATATTTTCCTGAGTGATAAGAGTTTACAAGAGAATAGAGATATCCAGACTTTGTAGAGTAAAGAAAGAAGATTTTATTAGTTGTAATTTAGAATAGACAACATGAGCAGAGCATTTAGAGTTTCCTCTACTAGCAGGAAAAGCGGAGATGATGATGATTTGAAAGGAAAGAGGAATTACTCAGAGGAGTTCATACAACTTCTTTCCGGCTCTAATCAGGGAAAAAAGGTAAATGACGAGTACCTTGGTGAAAATTTCTCTTATATTAGAGATGTAAAGACACCTTATTGTTCAGGTTATCACTTTTTTAACTACTTCCACAAGAATAGTGAAGGTCTTATGCCCATGTCAAACCCTTGGACCTTAGGGTTAGAAAAACTAGTAGTTCCTGATGTATTTATATATGTTGATTTGGTATTGGAAGTAGCCAGTAGGTATGAAACCATTTCAAAGGACATTAAGAAAGATGATGGAAAAATTCTAGTAACCCTTAATAGGGCATCATTCATGAAAGCATTTAATATGTATAACCCCTACACCACAAAAATCAATTTGAAAGCCCTAGCTGCTAGATATACTAAGGAGTTTGGCATTGTGTCAAAATTGATTCAGGCCCATGTGCCAAAAGGACCTAGGAACTATATAGCCCCCATTCTTAGTGATAATGCACCATATTTCTGATGAACTATAACTAATTGAATGTTTGAAGATATTAAGTTGATGATCATGCAAGGCATTAAATTAGTTAATGTATTGTATTGTCATTGATGTCAACTTGATATAATTGGTATGGTCATGGACATACTACCAAAGACTTCAAAGAACTGATAAATCAAGGCTATGCTATCGGTAATGTATAAAAGTCAAGTAATCACAAAGTGACTATATACACCAACAAAGTGCACACTGATGGACAAAGTAAAAGAGAAAAGTCATGGTGTTATCCGATGACCAAATGCACAGCATTATTGATGAGTAAAGTCACAGTGTTGACCAACGAGGAAAGCACAGATTAACCCAATGGATAGAATTACAATGTTTCCTGAAAGATAAAGATCTTGATGACAACTAAAATCACACCAATGGAATAGTCAGTTATCACCGATGACTAACTGAAGTGTTGACTGACAGAACATAGAGTTCAGAAATGACAAAATGCTTAGCTGTTAAGAGATAAAAATAGACTTAACTGATACTTATCATTGTTTTATTCAACAAGATAAAGTTAGAGATAAGTGATTGATTTAAATATGATTTGTCCAGATGGAAAAAAGATATCTTTGAGATAAAACTAGAGTTTTTCTTTAAATCTAAGTCGTGTGAATTGTGGATCACACTAAGAATCAAGAAAGCCAAGAAATAGTGAATTATGTCTATAAAGAGACAAACCCAATTCATTATGAATGGTAGGGTGAAGAGAAAATAAGGAAGATGCTAAAGAGATTCTTAAGGAGAAGAAATTCTTCATTTAGACCTGATCAACAAGCTGAGGAAAGAGCTAGATTCTACAGACACCAACGAACAATGAGAAAACATCACAGAGCAGAACAGTGTGGAGAAAAGGTATAGAATTGATTATATTGATCAGAGATGTAATGCACTTACAATAGATTTGAAAATCTGAAATTAAGTTGTATATGTGAAAATATCACTCTAGTGTTTTAGTTTAACCATTGAAGCATCAAGTCTCTTAACCAAGAAGGACTTAAAAGTCTTCTACAATTGAGATACATCCCAAGGAGTATCAAAAAGTTTGATCATAGAAAGTATCATTGGATATTCCCGATACCTATTGACAGGGAAAGTGAGTGTTTGATCAAGCATGGTAGCATTAGATGCTAGATACTAAGTGACAAACTATCTTTTAAATCCTCTAACAAGGTCACACCTAACAGTGTGTTTGTAACCCTTAACAGGGTTGGCTCTTAACTGAGATCACTTTAGAAGAGTGAAAATTTGGGGTACCAGTCCCAGTGTTTTTTCCCTTAACAAGGTTTCTACATTAAAAATCCATGTGTCATGTGTTTATGTTTCATTACTTTACTGTTTTACATTTCACATATGGAATTTTGGATTGATCGGTATACTCTATTTATTTACTATGTTTCGGTATATAAATGGCTGCTTATCGGTAAACATACAAAAGAAGGATTTACAAAGCATTCCGACAAGTAGTAATTTGTTATAATTATTTCAAGGCATTCATCTTGTAGGACTGAGTATAATAAGAGGCATAAAAGTGGTAATAAGTTTTAAGGGTTGATTTAAGGATTAATTTTTGAGGCCATTGATTCACCCCCTCTCAGTTATTACTAACAATTTCTACAAGGACCTGGCATTTTATATGAAATACATTTCTTATGCCTTGTGTAGAGTCTTAGGGGTGGATAGTAGAAGAGAGAGAGTATCATCTGATATGTTAATGACAATTCTAGACTTGCAAAGTCCCTATGTCGATACTGATTATGATTACATTCAATATGTAATTGATAAAATGCACCAGGGATTTGTGGATACCCAGAGTAAGGTAGGAAGCCCTAAATTCCTACAATATTCATTGCTCATGGACTTGATTTTGTTCTACAATTTTAATATCATGGATTAGTACAATCTGCAGTTTAGAATATTTTATCATGGTCAATCCAACCCTGTGCAACTTTGGTTAAGGGTATGGAACTACACATCTAGAGAGAATGAATTTTGTGCATTTGAGAACTAGGTAGTATACCCCTTATTAAGTAATTTAGGAGTCAACATGACTAGGCTACCAATCAAATCTTTACAACTTTTGAGGCCCTGAAAGTTTGTGGATAAATGGAATGGAGATCACAACTGGGGAGACTTTTATTATCATCAGAATTTCAAATTAGAGTATATGGTTTATCCCAACCACCACACATTTTTCATACAGAGTGCCACCTAGAATTGCTATCATGGAGTTTATATGGCAGCTCATGCTAATAGATAGAGACATTTGGCTCCATATAGAAAAGGAACCTTCACACCTAAGAAATTTATTACTTCTGATTTCACAATTGGTAAGAGAGATTATGATGTTGTGAATGGATGGTTGAGGCATTACAGAATGAATGTTTCCCTATATAGATACATTGATACAAAAGGTTTCATAAAAGGTGCCAAGAAACTTGTGACACCCACTATTCAAATTACTAAAGAACATCAGCCATGTGAGGAGGAGGACTTGATTAGAAACATCCTTGAAGAGGATGAAATTTTAGCAAGAACAACAAAGTATCAAGAATTGATAGATTTGGAGCAACAACTCATAAAGAAAGGGATCCCATTTGGAGGATATTTCCCTGATATGCCTTATTTACAGATATTAAATAAGATGATTGAGTCATATGGCACACTTTGTAATAAGCTAGAGGAACAAATTGAGGATAAGGACAGAGTTCCTAATAAACAATCATCCTTAGAATATAGTAGTAGTTACTCAATACACAACCTACCACTTATGGATCAGCCACCTCAGACTGAGGAAAATATAATTGACCTAACAAAGGGACATGTGGCTGAGGAAGTTGTTGAACCTCCACATAAAAGTCTGTTAAGTTTTAGGATAGCTGCAAATGTAATAGCACTCTATTTTGTATGTGTTTGCCAAATGCAACAATCTCTCTTTCATTTATATTAGGAATGAGGCTAGGAGAGACATGTCCCTTCATGGGACATGTCTATTCATTATTATTTATAATAAAGGACATGCCTCTTCCTATTAATAATAAGTTAATCAATCTTATAATGTTTCATCAATCAATTATTAATTAAGAATAATATAATAATTTAATATTAAATATTAAATTTCATATGATTAATAATAATATAACATATATAATATATTATTATTAATCAACATGTATTATATATTCTAATGATCATACGACTAAAGCTACAAACATTAACACTCCCTCTTAGCTAGGGAGGAT
>MU223174.1:1204770-1220123 GCA_018584345.1 Thuja plicata | reverse complement strand
ATCTGTTCAATCTCATCATTCATAGCACTTATCCATTCTTCATTATCTAGTGCAGCATTGACAGATTTTGGTTCAAACTCACAAATTAAACAATTTGAGTTTAAAGACTTACTTCTTGTTCTTGTACTAGCTTTCTTATCTCATATGATCTGGTCCTCTGGATGGTTCCTTCTTACATATCTTGCAAGTACATGTATATTTTTTTGTATATTAGCTTGATCTTCATTACCTTGCCCATTATTTTGATCATTATCCTGACTGTTGGTAATAGCATTCTGACCATCGGTTGCAACATTATTTTGTTCTAGATTTAAGCGTTGTTGCTCGGGTAGAGTTATGGGTTCTTCATAGTATACAAACTTGTTGTAGTCTTCTAGTTCTTTTGTGCTTTACAGCTCTTTGTATATCAGCTTGATCTTCATTACCTTGCACATTATTTTGATCATTATGCTGACCATTGGTAATAGCATTCTGACCATCGGTTGCAACATTATGTTGTTCTAGATTTAAGCACTGTTGCTCAGGCAGAGTTATGGGTTCTTCATAGTATACAAACTTGTTGTAGTCTTCTGGTTTTTTTTGTGCTTTCCAGCTCATTCTTTTCTGCAAATTCATTAATCTTCACATTTGCACTTTCAACTATTTTGTTAGAAGCCTTGATTAGACATTTAAAAGCTTTTCTTTTAGTAGAATACCCCAAAAAAATACCTTCATCACTTTTGGCATCAAGCTTTCCATTTCTATCATCTTTTAAGACATAGCATTGACTTCCAAATATTTTGAAGTAACTTACATTGGGTGTTTTACCATACCATAGCTCATAAGGAGTCTTCTTTGAGTCCTTCTTCAATTTTACTCTATTAAGTGTATAGATGGCAGTGCTAAAAACTTCTCTCCAGAAGATCTAGGTGATGTCCTTCTCTATCAACAGTGTTCTTGCATAGTCAACTATTGATCTATTCCTTCTTTTAGCAATCCCATTTTGCTGTGGTTTTCTTGGTGCAGAAACCTATTTTTTTATACCATGCTCATTACAAAAATTAGTGAATTCATCTGATATAAATTCTCCTCCTCTATCTGATCTCAAACATTTCAAATCCTTACCACTTTGTTTTTCTACCATATCCTTATACCATTTGAACATCTTGAATACTTCATATTTTTCTTTTAAAAACATGACTGTCATCATTCTAGCGTAATCATCAATCAAGAGAATAAAATATCTATCACCATAATAGCTCTTTATCCTTATAGGTCCACATAAATTAGTATGGAATAATTCTAGAATATCATCAGATGTATGGGTTTTTCTTTTGAAACTAGACTTTGTCATTTTACCTTTTTGACAATTCTTGCATATGACGTTGTTTGGCTTTGTCATCATCGGTAAGCATCTTACACTTCTTTTTCTGCTTATTTTAATCATGTTGTCAAAATTCACATGATACAAGCTTTTGTGCCACAGCCATATGTCTTTGTTTCTAGTCATCAAGCAAGTGGGGTTAGTATCATTTAGATAGAATAAGTTACCTTTGGTCTGTTCACTAGTACCAATCAATTTTCCTGATTCATTGAAGATATTTGACTTCTTGCTCTCAAATGCTACTCTATGACCTGAATTATTCAGCTGAGAAACACTCAACAAATTATAATTCAATCCTTTTACCAAATAAGCATTTTCACATTTAATCAGGTTATTTAGCATTACTGTTCCTTTACCTTCAATTTGACAAGGTGAATCATTTCCCATTCTTACTGTACCACCTTTATAGTATTCAAAAGTATTAAAATTTTCTTTGTCACCAGTCATATGGTGAGTGCAGCCACTATCTATAATCCAGATATAATTTTTACTAATCTTAGATATGAGTGTAGTTTCTTCATACCTTTCATCTTCATTTGAATCATCCTTCACAGCTACAAACACTGTCTCAACATCATCATTCAGTTCGGTGTTAGTATCTTCATCTTTGCAAGTAGCTAGATAGCTAGCCTTCTTGCCTTTGTCCTTATAATCTTGGGTATCACTTCTTTCTGATCATCGATAACCTCTATAATATTTGTTATCACCTCTATTAGATTTCTTCTCAAAAGATCTGTTATCACTTCTGTCATCTTTTCTTTTGTTAGGACATCTAGCAGCAAAGTGTCCTTGATCTCTTTACAATTAAAACATACAAGTGGTAACATGCCTTTGTATTTACCTTTTCCTCTTAGAATTTTTCTTTCCATGAGTGCTACATTTTCATCTAGATCTTCTTCCTCACTTTCACTTTCACTGTATCTTCTAGATACTAGATTTTCTTATTCTCATAGAAGACTTGAATGCAGACTGTAAACTTGGTAAGACACTATTAACAAAATTATTCATCTCAAATGAAATCAGTCTACCAATCAAGCTATCAAGAGTGACTTTATTATTTTCTACTACTCTCATTTCTTGAATAGCAGAGATTCTAAAAGCATATATAGGCAATAAGGTTTGTAGGATTTTACTTACCACTGTCTCCTCTTCAAGTGTACATCCAACGCCTCATATAGCATTGAGTACATCTTTTATTCTTGTGTTGTACTAAGTGATGTTTTCACCTTCTTTCATTCTGAGATCATCAGACTTTCCTCTAAGGCTTTCTGCCTTGGCTCTCAGAACATTTGCATCACCTCCATGTACAAGTTTCAACTTGTCCCACATTGTCTTTGCATTTTTGCAATCTTTGACATCCTCAAATTCAGCATTAGAGAGTGAGGCTGAAAGCTCTATAACCATGTAGTTATGTTCATGCTTTACTCTCAATCAATCTATTGTCAATGGTCCTATAGGAAACACATATACAGTATCTAAGTATTGAGTAATATCATTGCCAATGCCTGATAAGTGAATCTTTATTCTTCTTTGCCATGAAGAAAAGTTGTCCTTATTCAACTTGGGCACATCTTCTTTGTTCATCTTGTGATCTTTACTTAGGTCTTGAAACCTTCCTTCTAAGCACACAAGCTCTGATACCAATTGTTAGTAATAACTAAGAGGAGGGGTGAATCAGTGGCCTCAAAAATTTATCCTTTAAACTTCAATCCATCAATTAATACACCTCAAATTATTAAGTCCCTACAAGACGTATGCCTTTGAAATACTTGAAATAAATAACTGTCTGTCGGTTTACCTTGTCTGTCTTTCTTCTCCTTGATAACTGATAAGTAGTAAAACTTATTTACTAATACTCAGTAAATATGTAGAGTATACCAATCAATCCATAAATACATATGTGGAATGTAAAATAATAAAGTAATAAGCTATACACACATAACACAAGGATTTTAACGTGGAAACCCTGTTAAGGGAAAAACCACTGGGACCAGTACCCCAAATTTTTACTTGTCTGAAGTGAGCCCTGTTAGGAGCCAACCCTGTTAAAGGTTACAAACACACTGTTAAGTGCGACCTTGTTAGAGGATTTTTATACATAGATTGTCACTAAGTATCTCGCATCTACGCTACCATCCTTGAATCAGCATCTAGACTATCAATAGGCTTTATGCTAGTCTTACTACCATCCTTGAACCAGCCTCCTTCTTACACTATCAATAGGCTTTAGGTAAGACCGATGCTACTATCATGAGTCAACCTTTTTGGTAATCTGTTAGGATATACCTCAAATATAAAATAATGTTAAGTCTTTCTCTATTAAGAGACTTAATGCTTCAATGGTTAAACTGAAACACAATGACCTATTTCTAATGCAACTTTGAATTGCAGATATTCAACTCTATTTACATACAATACCTTTCTAATCAATGTATCAATTCAATTCCTTTGTACTTCATTCTTTCTTCTCTGTGATGTTGTGCTTCACTATGTGTCAGTGTCTGCAGAATTCTTTAGCTCTCTCTTAGCTTGATTGATCAAGACTGCATGAAGTTTAACCTTCATTAGTTTCTCTTCAACATCTTCTTTCAATTCACTCCCCTATGGCTCTGATTTCTTTCAGAAATGAATTATGCTTTTCTCTTATATAGACATGATATTTCTTAATTCTTGGTTCTTGATTCTTGATTCTTGGTGTAAAAAATAAATCTAGCCAAATTTATTTATGGCTTTAACTCCTGATTTATCTCATAGTTATCTTCTTGCCAACTGTATAAATCATCTTTAAATCAATTACTTAAATTTGATCGAATAAAAAAATAAAACAACTAGTTAAGTCTATCCTTAGGCGCTGCCAGCTAGATATTTTGTCATTTTCTGATCTCTCTATTCTGTTGGTCAATTTTGTAGTTTGTCGCCGGTGACAACTGCCAGTTCCATCGGTGCAACTTCAATTAGCTTCAGGATCTCCATCTTTCAGGAATCATTGGATCTTGCTCATCAGGAAATACTATTTTTAGCTCGTCGGGCATCCTATGATTCTATTTCATTGGGCAACATTGGCTTCTTCTCGTCGGGCATCACTGTGACTTTATCTCTATCTTTACCAATGGTGTGCACTCCACCGGTGTAGTCTGTCACTTGGTGAATACTTGACTTTTATGCATTGTTGAAAGCATAGCCTCTATTCCATTGATTCTCTAAAGTCTTTAGCATTATGTATATGACCGTACAGATGATATCATGTTGACATCAGTGACAATACAAACCATTAACATATTTAATGTCTTGCATCATCTTCAACTTAACATTATCAAACATTCAATCAATTACATGTCATCATTAGGATGTTTTTCTTGCGAGGTATTATCTTTCCCATAATGAAATTGGATAGGGGAGAGATATCTTTTTTCCAGAAAGTGAGAGAGAGTCCTTGGGAACTTGAGGTAGTTGTTGTTCTTATGTTTCTGATTTGTTCCATCCTGAGTAGAATCATTTTTTATTTCTTTGAGGCACGAGGGGAAGCCTCCTCAAAAACATGAACTCCATCATTCAAGAAATGTGGTAAGTCAAGGACATGAGAAGTGAAGACAAGGTTCCCCCAGTTAGGATGTTTATCTCTTGTTTCTAGGTGCATGTCTGACTCTTGAGTTAGTGCTTCTACCATATTTGTTGGGGCCTTGGATCAATTTGGTTCAAAGTAAGTTATGTGGAATGAGGGGACATATGGTTCCCCTTGATATGCTAGATTGTCAGTGGCAGCATGGATCAATTGTTCAAAGGGGAGAGGAATAATATTGGTCTCATCTTCAGTATCTATATCATATGAATCTACATGAGAGCTACTAGGATGATCATCTTTAGGAGAAGGATGGATCTTTTTCTCATGGCACCCCAAGCCAGTCTTGTATGTGGGATCTCAAAATTCAGCATGAAGTATTTCTATAAGGCCTTTGTCCTTTCCCAAGGGTCCTTTACCTATATATCCCATTTGTTTCATCATTTGATATCCTTTCCCATATTTATGTGGGCAGATTTCCACATGTTTTACTTTGTTATCATTCTCTTCATCTTTGTACAACAATGCAAGAACAACCTTTTCTTCATTCTCTCTAGAAAGAGACACTCATGCCTTCACCATTCCAGTTCCCTTGTGTATTTCTACTTGTTTACCATTTGAAGGTGGGAAAGATGAGGATGGCATACCATAAGATCTAGGAGAAGTAGGAAGAGAAGTCAATTGATATTATCCCATTCTTGTGTTTTTAATCTTAAGATTTGCCTCAAACCTCTGTATTAGTGCCTTTTGAGCTACTTCAGAATTTGGTAATGCCTCTTTATTTTGTGGAACCATATTGTTAGCTTTCTTTAAAGTGTTACAGTAGTAGGTTTTGTCATCCAGAATGGATACTTCCACCCCATTGTACAAAACTTTTACACATTGGTGATAAGTAGAGGGGACTTCTTGCATATCGTGGATCCATGGTCTCCTTAGAAATATATTTTATTCAAGAGGAAATTCAAGCACTTGGAAAGTGACATTTCTTTCAATAGGACCTACCCTGATGGGGAGTACCATGAGTCCTTTGGATAATCACTCTTCCTCTTCATATACCTTAATAGTGATCTTCTTTCAAGGATCAATGGTATCTTAATAAAATCCTATTGTTTTGACTAGATTGGGAGTGAAAATATTCAACCCAATGCCTCCATCTATCAAAATGCACCTGATTTGACTTTTGTGAGTCAAAACCTCTATGTGCAAAGGCTGATTGTGTGGGTGACTAAGGGCTTTGTCATATTCTTCTGAGAAAGATAGATAGTGAGGAGAGGTCAAATGATTAACCATGGCCTGGAACCGGTCAACATCAAGGTCCTTAGGAACATTGGTTTCCACAAGTGGAGTCTTAAGGACTTCTTTATGTGATGTCTATAATTTTAGCAACTCCAATATAGAGATCTGAGTAGGAGTTAGTTGTAATTGATCGATCAAGTTGTAGTTTGTATTAACTTTCTTTGATGATGAGGGTTTGTCTACCGATGCAACAGTTTGTTTAGATGCAGATGTCACTCCTTTTAGAGTGATCTTGGACTGGCCCCTAGCGACCACATTAGTAGAATTAGGTTCCTTATCCTTAATGATAATAACATTGATAGACATGTTAGAGGGTTCGAGCATGTGGATCACATTGTCAGTGTTGGCATATGTATGATTTACCATAGCTCCCAGAGCTTTTGAGGATTCTCCTTTCTCATAGGATGGAAAAAGGTTGCTTGAAGGTCTTATGATCATCGTTTGACCTGTGATTATCAACCAGGATGGTCTTATTATCAATTAGATCTTGTATCACATGTTTAGTTTCATATAGTCGTTCGTCAAATGTCCTTTATTTTTATCAAACTTGTAGTAGTGATCGTCATTCCACCATTTAGGTTTTACCACAGGTTCCCATGGTTTTGAGTTGGGAATCATGATGATCTTGTTGGAAACCAATGTTTTTAGCACATCTTCCA
This sequence comes from Thuja plicata, assembly GCA_018584345.1. NCBI lineage: Eukaryota > Viridiplantae > Streptophyta > Pinopsida > Cupressales > Cupressaceae > Thuja > Thuja plicata. The sequence goes on along the minus strand of MU223174.1, from coordinate 1,213,246 downwards.
AAGGCTCTCCAAGAGGAGTGAAATTTTTCTTGGGTCAGGGGATCCAAGGTGCTTTGTCTTTCTAAGCATCCTAAGTGTTTTTAGAAGTGTTGGAAGTAACCAAACTATGCCTAGCATCTTGTATGCTAGTAGTGAGATTAAATACTGGCTCATTGGATTTAATCTTAGTTGATTCAACTACACCATCATTAACCATATTGTGGTTCTTATTCTAGTATTTACTCTTTTCCTTGTTATTGTTATTGTTATTTTTGGAAGATTTAATGTCTTTATTCAAAGTAAGATCCCCTTTTCTGATGAGAACATCCTTGATTCTAATAGCGTTGTCAACTAGGTCACTAAAATATATATGTTTTTGCATCTATTCCATGTAATTCATCTCAAGAACCAGGTTATTGATGAAAATGTCAATCTTTTCTGGTTCAGGTATTTTCTTAGGGTATCTTGTGAATATCTTCATCCACCTTTGGACAAATTTCACAAATGGTTCGCAGTATGTTTTCTTGGTATTGCAAAGGTTGAGCATAGTAATCATGTGTAAGATATTATATGGATAGTATTGGATAAACCTTTGTACCATCTCATCAAATTTCTATATGCCAGGTGTGAGTTTTGTGAACCAGACCAAGGCTTGGCCACTAAGGCTTCAAGAATAGTCGCATCAGATATGTCCTCTCATGCATAAACTCCATACTAAGAGTGTAAAATTATCTTACATGCTCTTGAGGGTCACCTTACCCATTTTATTTATTGTACATAGGAATTTCAACCTTTGGGGAAAAGGTGGCATGTGCAAATTATTAGAAAAAGGGAATAGACATATGGATTCCAATGATTATTTGGTAGGAGGTTTTTCCTTTTCTTTCTTTAATTCTCTCAATTCGCATCTCATATCCTGTAGTTTCTTATTGAGGATAGTGATAGGTGACTCTTCTTATTGTTGTATGAGCCCCTCAATGTCAAAATTAGGTGGAAGCTTAACACCTGTTGACGCTAGATACATGAAATATTTGTCCTTGTATAATTGCATGATAGTGTGCATCATCTTTTGAAAGTGTTTATCTTGCTGGCACTTCCTAATCTCTTCGGAAGTGGGCTCCTCTATGGAAGAAAAAGCACTAGTATGTTGACTCTGGTGGTCATGTTGCAACCCCCAATCTTAAGTTGACATGTTTGAGGTGTTGTGTGAAACCAAATTTGATGAGTTGAATATTGTATGTTGCGGGACTCAAGTGTCCTTTTGGGAGAGCTCAAAATCTTTCTTGGATTTCTGACAAGAAGGTAGGTCTTGATAAAATTCATCTATAGCTTTTCCCTTGGAATTGAGATCAGATTTTTTGACTTCTCATTTGGATCATGTACAAAAATCTGTGACTAACATCTATAAAGGATCAAGCTGTCAAGTCAATGTCAAAGCTTCTAAGATTTTTTTGTTGGAGAAATAGAGATTTGGTTGTTGAACATGTACAAGGTATCATGCGTTTGAGGTCTGAATACCTACTAGATGACACTTGTGACAAAATTGATAAGTAACCATGAGAAAAGATTCAATATGGTTGAGAGAGTTGTAAGAAGCTAGGACAAAAGACAATGATGAACCTAACTACTAGATTCGAAAGCTGAAAAGACCATGACAAGGTATGATAGCTACTGCTGCAAGAAAGTGACCAAATGACCAATATCTTAATATTGGACTAATTTCAACACAGGTCTCATACAAAAATTTAGGGGTTTTCGTACTATAATACATGACTCCTAATATGATTTTCTACCCTCTAGATGTGATGTCATACGACAAATGCAATCTCATGAAATGAAAAAAGACTTTGGAATAGAAGTTGAATGTATCTCCCTTGTAGTCTTGTAAACAAGATTGAGACCAAGAATGGCCCTACAAGCTCCCAATCAAATGAAGTTCTTTCTTAGAAAGATTGAGGCAATGAGGCCCTACAAGTGAAGAAGCATTAGAGATAGAAATAGCCATGTATTTCCTCTCTTTGGATTGAAGGAAGCATTTGATTATGGTAGGGTGGAAGTATCCAGGCCCACTTGTTCCCCACTTAGGTCATTCCCAAGACATTTCTCTCTTGGTAGGCCCTCTAAAGGTAAATGAATGGAAAATAAAATGGATAGCTAGTAGAGGTCAAGATTTCTGATTTTACAAAATGAAAAGAGCATACTCTCCTACTCCATAGTTTTTCCCAAACACAACAAGCACATGTTCATTTACCAAAAGAAAAAGTGTTACTTTCTCAAGTTTAATCAAACATTTTTTGGTTTTTTATTCTCAAAAAGAGAAGAGAATACTCCCCTAATGTCTAATTTTACCAAAACAAACAACACTCTAATTAAGCTAGGTGCCTAGAAAATCCACTAAAAATACACACGTTTTGTTTGGTTGATGTGATCTCAAGGCAACCCGCAAGCACAACCATTAGTAATCTCGATTTCCCTTTGACAAGCATCCTACAAGAATACACCATTAGTAGTTTTATCAAAATAGTGTGCAAGTGTAACTTTTTCAAGCAAGTCTTCCTCAAAACATTTTATAAAAACCAGTTAGGTTGTAAAAACATATAGTAAAAAGGTCATAGAAGACATGCAAAATATCATAAAGAAAAAATCAGCTCAAGAGAAACCCTAAAAATGCTTGTTGTTTTTCAAATGACAAAGTACAGAACATAGACTGTCATCAAAAATTGTACGACAATACATCGGCTGTCATACAACAAAACAAAGTCTCCCCAAGCCCCATATGACAAATCTAATGCTCTGATATGACAAAAGGCAAAGAATGAAAGATCTTACGAAAATATACCTACTACCAGATGAAAAAGTACCTATCTAAGATGTGTCATACAAAAGAGAACACATAATAGTATGACAAAAAGCATAATTTCATCAAAAATATGTAATAAATCATAAAAATGAGGCAAAAATGCAACTTTTTGCCCCATGGTGGGTGCCAAATATGTGTGTGGTAAAATATGTGATTAATATCTACAACCAAACACTTCAATAAACCATTATATCAAGGGGTTAGTAAAAACATAAGATTCAAAGTATTATCACAAAAACCCTTTAAACCATCTTATTGCTTCCTAGTTGAAGTGAGTATGATTCTCATAGTTGTCCATCAGATTTGACATAGATAAATTGGTGACTTGACTACTCCAAAATGGAATATTCAATGCAAAGAGGATGAGCAAGATGCATAGGCTTGCATACTTTTCTCTTGAAAGCTCAAAAATGGAAATACATGAACTAGAAAACTTAATGCATAACATTACAAGAAGTAGAACTAAGGTGCAAGATTAAGCTATCAAATGAGAAAAACAATGCATCTACATTAAGCTATGAAGGAAACTAGAATGTCATCTAAGCTAAGAAATGAAGCTAACAATGCAAGACATACAAGAAACTAGCATGAAAGAAAAGAAACTAAGAATGCATAACTTTACTCCAAATCTTCTTGTTATGAATGACCAAGGGAGCTATCCCATTTATAAGAGATTCCAGGGAATGAGTGGTTGAGATTAAGAGGAAAAATAAATTGATCATGTTGGAAATATTGCTACAATGTAGACAATTTTTATTGTGTCATTGATGTCAAACCTTAATTGGTGAAACTATTGTTGTATGTTTGAGTACCATATCTATTGATTGATGAACATTTGAAGAATACGATAACAAGAAGACTAAGGAAATGGTTGAGTTATGACTATACACTAGGGTACTTGATCATTTGGCACTTTGGAAAAGTGATATGTTGTTTATCTTTCACTGACAGTTCACTGGAAGGTTGATGCCGAGAAAAGAAAAGTCGATGCTGAGCAAAGCAAAAGGTGATGCCGAGAAAAGAAAAGATGATGTTGAGCACTAGTGAAATGCCAAGGGAGACAAAGGAAGCCAAGCAGTATTATTTTATTAATTGATGAGATTTTAGATCTATGGCTGAAATAGTTGATTTTATTGGGATATGCATTGTTAATTAAGATTGGTCCACACTCAGTTAATGCACGGGAAACTGTTATTAGCGCATGGACTTAATTTTTAATTAATGACTGTATTGGAGAAGTAAATTAAATATAATGATGGAAAGATCTATTGGATCTGACCTAACCTAAGATCTATGATCTTGATAAAGTGGCAAAAGATCTTTCTGACCTAGATGAAGAGGTATAATATAACCTACTGTGGTTATTGTTATTGTATCTGAGTGTAAGGAGAAGTTGAATGCAAGAGTATTGCATGGTTAATTGACTGATTGGAAAAACCTAGCATGGAAGGATGAGTAGAGAAGTGGAGAGATTTATTGATGGATTTCCAAGTAGATTTGAAGTTTGAGATGAAAATGGAGGCCACTCAGTGAATTATCATTAGAGCTGAAACTGGGTCTATATTTTCAAAGTAAGTTGTAGGTATTAGATCACACCTGCTGATTACTTTCTAACCATTGTATCAATTAAAATCCTTTAACCAGATTGACCTAACAACCATTGTATAAATCCTTTAAACAAGGTGACAATTAGATTGGAATGTTCTAAGTCCTCTAACAAGGCCACTCATGATAGGGTGATTAAATCCTTTAACAAGGTCACATTTGATAGTGTGGTTTGTAACCTTTGACAATGTTGGCTCCTAACAGGGCATCACTTCAAAAGAGTGAAATTTTGGTAGCATGTTACTAGTGGTTTTTCCCATTTTGGGTTTCCATGTTAAATCATGGTGTCAAAATGTGTGAATTTTTATGTTGTGTTTTACTATTAAGTTTATGTAAGCTTGTTTCATTAGTACAGTAAACTGCACACTTTTGTTGTTGATTGCTACCGAGCAGATCTGAGTTTTTGAAGTGGTATAAATTTTTATGGACACATCTGGACCTAAGGATAACTAATTCACCCCCCCTCCTAGTTATTTTAAATTCATTCTAATAATTGGTATCAGAGCATTTTTCTCTTGAAAATTTTTGAAGGTACTTGGAGATAAAGATCAAGATGTATAAAAGGGATGGACCTAAGATTAACAAGGAAAAATTTCCTGCATGGAAAAGTTTGATGAAACTTCACTTGGCTGGTATTGGTGATTATGTTAAATGACATATTGAAATAGAATATGTAGCCCCTACTGGAGTTTTGAATGCTACACAATTAAGAGAAAAGCATGAACATAATAAGGCAATGTTGGAACTTGCATCATCTCTGAACTATCATGAATTTGAGGACATCAAGGATTGTACAAGCACAAAGCAGATGTGGGATGCTCTTCAAACCATCTATGGAGGTGATAAAAATGTACTATGAGCCTAATCTAAAAGCTTGAGAGGTAAGTTTGATGATTTAAAAATGCAAGAAGGAGAAAATATAGTGCAATATTATGATAGGATAAAGGAAGTTGTAAATGCTATTAGAGGAGATAAGGGAATCAATGATGATGAAACTATCATGATCAAGGTACTGAGAACACTTCTTCCTATTTATGCTATTAGAGTATCTACAATTAAAGAACTGAGATGTACTCCTAACAACAATTCAACTCTGGAAAGTTTGGTGGGCAGACTTACAACATTTGAGATGTCAAATTTTGATAACTATACTCCACAAGCTGTTGAATCTGCATTCAAGTCCTAGATGGTCATCAACAAATCAAGGAAAGGAAAGAAATGTGTGAGTAGTGACAGTGACACTTCAGATAATGATCTAGAAGATCTTGAGGCACTTATGGCAAGGAGACTAGCTAGAGGAAAAGGAAAATTCTTAGGTAAACTTCCTATTATTATTTTTCTTGTAACAAAGTTGGTCATATTGCTGCTAGATGTCCTAAAAAGAATGAGAAAGATGAAAGAAGAGATAGAAAGTACAAAGATAGAAAGGATGACCGAGACTATAGAAAGTACAAGGATTACAAAGACAAAGGTAAGAAATCTTTTATATAGATAAAGAAGCTTCTGACAGTGAATCTGATGAAAATGATATAGAAGTTGTGTATGTTGCAATGAAAGATGATTTTGATGATGATGAGAAAACTACACTAATTTCTTATATGAGTAAAGGTGATCATTGGATCATTGACAGTGGTTGTTCACTTCACATGACTGGTGATAAGGACAAATTTGAAACCTTAGATCAATGTAAGGGTGGATATGTTAAGTTTGGTAATGATACACCTTGTAAAGTTAAAGGGAAAGGTTTAATTCAATTGATTGACTAGATTAGATGTGATGATGTGTATTGGGTTGATGATCTTAAGTATAACTTGTTGAGTGTTTCATAGCTGAACACTTCTAGCTACAGAGTTGAATTCCATCATAGGAAAGCAAAGATCTATGATGCCAATGGAGAATTAGTTGGAGGTGGTGAGAAAACAAAAGGTAATTTGTTCTATCTAGATTTAGCTGAAGAGACATGCTTGTTTGCACAATATAATGATGTTTGATTATGGCATAAGAGGCTATGTCATGTTAACTTTGATAACTTGGTAAGCATAAGTAAATTGAAAAAGGTTAGAGTGATGCTTAAGTTAAAGAAACTTGAGAATGCAATGTGTAAGCAATGTCAATTGGGCAAAATGACTAAATCTAGCTTTAAGAGAAAAACTCATACTTCTAAGAATATTTTGGAATTGGTTCATACTAACTTTTGTGGACCTATTGGTGAGAAAAATTACTATGGAGACAAATATTTTATTCTATTTGTAGATGACTACTCTAGGATGATGACTATTATGTTTCTTAAAGAAAAATATGATGCATTCCAGTTATTAAAGTGGTACTTGGCAAAATTTGAAAATGAAATAGGTAAGAGTCTGAAATATCTAAGATCTAGCAGAGGAGGTGAGTTCATTTCTAATGAGTTTAACAGGTTCTACAATGACCGAGGGATAAAAAGATAGATGTCCACACCTAGGATACCACCATAGAATGGTATAGCTGAAAGAAGAAATTGATCTATCATGGATTGTGCCAGAACATTAATGATGGAGAAAAATGTTGCATAGAAATATTGGAGAGAAGTTGTAAGTAGATTAGTTTATACCTTGAACAAAGTACAAGTCAAAAAAGGTACAAATACTACACCTTATGAGCTATGGTATGGATATGCACCTACTGTAAGTTATTTTAAAGTCTTTGGGAGTAGATGTTTTATACTACGGGATAACAGAAATGGTAAACTTGATGCTAAAGGAGAAGGCATATTTCTTGGATATTCTACTAAGAGTAAGGCATACAAATTCTTGAATTCTAACACTGACAAAATTGTGGAAAGTGCAAATGTTAGAATTGATGAATATGCAGAGAGAAATGAATCTGAAAGCATGATTGAGCCTGAAAGTTACAGATCATTCACTTATCCTAAAGAGGAGGATTCTAACGAAACTGAAAATGAAGTTGCCGAGCAACAGTCTGCACCTGCCGAGACACAAAATGAAATTGACAGGCAACAGGAGGTGACTGCCAAGCTATCTGATGGAGATGTTGAGTCATAGTTTCACCCTGAACTAAACATGAATGATCAAATTGAAGCTGAAAAAGAGCCTAGTTTGGAAAAATACGTGAGAAGGCACCATAAACCTGATCAAATCATAGGAGAAAAGGATTCTATAGTTATGAAATGAAGCAAATTAAGAGAAGACACATGTTTGCTATGTAAATTTGAGTCTAAGACAGGAAAAGATGCTTTAGACAATGAAGATTGGATTCAAGCCATGAATGAAGAGATAGACCAGATTGAAAAGAACAAGACATGGACACTAGTACCGAGACCTAACAACAACAATGTAATTGGTACAAAGTGTGTATTCAGAAACAAGCTGAATGAACATGGAGAGGTAACAAGAAATAAAGCAAGATTGGTATGAAAAGGTTATGCACAAGAGGAATGAATTGACTATGGAGAGACATTCACCCCAGTTGCAAGATTGGAGGGTGTAAGAACTCTACTTGCATATGCAGCCTACAAAGGATTTAAAGTCTATCAAATGGATGTGAAGTCATCATTTCTAAATGGAATATTAGAAAAGGAAGTATATATTGAACAAGCTGATGGATTTGTTAACCCAAGCAAGAGGAACATGGTTTCAAACTACATAAGGCATTATATATACTGAAACAAGCACCTAGAGAATGGTATGAAAGATTGAAAAATTATCTGATGGAGATTGGATTTGCAAGAACAAATGACAACAACAATTTGTATTTGAAAACAGAGCAAGGTAAAGAAATTTTATTGGCAAAAATTTTTGTTGATGACATCATATTCAGTGGACAAGATATGATATGTAAAGCATTTTCAAAAGAGATGCAAACTGAATTTGAAATGTGTATGCTTGGTGAGATAAAATTCTTTGTTCGTTTACAAATACATCAAATGAAGAATGGTATCTATATTACTCAATCAAAATATGTCAAGGAGATACTGAAAACTTTTGGTATGGAAGATTCAAAACTAGTGAGTACACCCATGGCTACTGGATAGAA
>MU223174.1:1142121-1154917 GCA_018584345.1 Thuja plicata | reverse complement strand
TCTTACACTCTCTTACACCTCTTACAAGATCCTTCACATGTGTACTTTAAGTACACTTTGACCCATCACATCCAAAGTTGCTCACACATGTGTGAGCAAAGTGGGCCTCTTGCATGGCTTATGTGTCTATCATGTGGCACCTATGTGGATGCCACATGAGCTCCACCTCATCGAAGCCCTCTCTCTCCTCCAAAATATCTATAAATAGAGGCCTTTGTCAAGAGTAGATCATCTCCCTTTTATGCATTGTTATCATGTTAGTTTGATTCTAGATCATTTATCATTTTCATAGCAAGTTTATTGTTTAGTTCATACTTAGTTCATTTTGGTAATCTAGATATCACATCTTAGAACATAATGGAATGAATCTTAGTTAGTTTTGTTTCTTTTTGCATATCAATCTAGTTTAATCTTTGCATTCACATAGTCATGGTGATGGCTTGAGACAAGTTCCTCATACTTGCTCTTGAGTTCTTCACTCCTTAGTTTGCATCTTCAATCAATCAAGTGGGATTTTAGTATTGTGTTGGGAGAGCACAGCCACAAACCTCTCTAAGACCAAATCAACAAGGCTTGGGTGCACTTGTTTAGCTCATCGAAGGTCATGATGGGATCTTTTGTTTTAGGGTATGTTTAGACATGTTAGGTATGCTTATTTGATGTATTTCTCTAACATTTGCATGTCTAAGCATTCTCCCAATAGGTCAAATTCTAGCATGTACATTTTGGCATGCCCGGTGGGACCCACGTCCCTTCTTTTCTAACATTTTTTGTAGATTTTCCATGGTTCGAAAAAATTTCATGCAAACCCGTTTCCACTCTAGAGTCACCATTTTTATATATTACCATCTGCGAAACTCGGCCGTCTGCGCCTACAATCCACCGTCTCCACCTGTTTAGAAAATGACTTATAAAACTGTGGTTTAAAATTGCTTTTTATCAACTTTTTAGCATTTTTAACTCTCGGGTTTTTGACAGTCTTATAGTTTTTAGGAGTTAAATGCTGCCTGGTTTGGTAAAAATATTATTTTTAAGTCTAGTTAAGTTTGTTCTTTTTTAACAGAATCTGACTATGTATACTTGGTTGTTTGTGTAGGTATTTCACCATTTTTGCAGATCACCGTCTGCACAAATCACCATCTGCCCAGATCACCGTCTACATAGATCACCATCTGTGACACTTCATCATCTGCACGCTTTCCTAAGTTTTGTATTTTTTGCAGCATTTAATATCTAAAATTCCAAACTACTAATGAATTTCATGCAAGTTCTTTGATGATTTTAATAGATTATTAAAATGAACTTGTATGATTAATCATTTGTCTTTGAATGTGTATTGTTTAAAAAATGAAAAATCACTCAATCTTGAATGTTAAAGTAATAAACCTCATCAATCTTGAATGACATAAGGTAAATGAACACACATTTCAAAATTTTCTCTTTGTTGTGTGGGAAATAAATTGAACATGAATGATTAACCATACTATTGTGTCTTTTACTTAGATAGAAAAACACATAGTTGCTTTTAATAGGTTCAATTTGGAATGAACATTTCTTGGTGTGTTTGAAGAAGTGTTTCTCAACACTTATTTTGCACTATATGTCAGTAGATTAAAACCCTTTAACATAAGTGACACTATGATTAAGTTATAGCTGTATCCTCTCCCCTCACCTTCGCGGATCTTGGGTGAAGAGAAAGCTTAGCTTAATCAAGCTTCTAGAGAGGCCTATCTAGAGGGAGCACTTCCCCTTTAGAGGATGACCTCAAACTGGTAATCCCTTCAGTCGGTATAGAAATAAATTGTGACCCAAAGGTCCTCTTTATCCCTTCAAGCTTGGGCGGGTCATGTTCAATGTTAGTCCATACTAAGTGAATATCCTTGGCATATTGGCATGGTTGAACTAGAGACTTAAGTGTCTCACACCGTACAAACTGATTCTGGGGACACCATGAAACCTTGCTAGCAACTATAAATTAGTAGCCTACCTAATTCACCTTCGAACGGTGACTTATTATAGTGCAAGGGGAGGGAAGATTCTCCCCCCAAGATTCTCATCATACGTGTCCTAGGATATTTTGTTGTGAAAGAGATCTTCGTAGCACGGCAACAATACCTAGCAAAAGGCAAAAACATGGGCGCCCTTCCAGGGGTGACATTGTTGTGTGAGTTGAAGGACTACCAAGCAATGGGCCTATAATATTTCATGTGAAGCCAAATTTCTAAGGTAGCTACTATTTGATTTTTTTTTGTTGTGTTAGACCCAGTAAAAACATAAGTGGCTCGAAAGAGTCACTTGAACATACACAAACGAGATCCTACAATTTCAAATCAAGGTTTCATAATGTCACATTTCCTAGTATCACATTTCCTAGTATCCCTCAAGGTTGCTTTGTCCCTTTTTGGATTTTTTTAAGATGTGTGTCTATTATTCTCTGATTTGCATGTGCTAAAATCAGTTCTTGCCATTGAACAAATTTGCCCAAAATCAGACTAAAAGTCAAAAATCTACCCAGAATTTCAACACACTACCTTAGCCAAAGTCAGCCATCTCCACTTTGGATCTGTCATCTATGCAGATTACCATCTACGTAGATCACCATTTGTGAAGATCGTCGGTTGTGTCTGAGATTTCCATCTCTGTTTTAAAATAGTGAGCTTCCAAATTTTCTGAGATATTCAAAATTTGACCTTTTGTTGGACCCTGAAATCATTTTTCCTAGATCATTCATTCATTTAGCCAAAATCAGGTTTTCCATGACATGACCAATTTCAAGAAATATAATATGGTTAAGCTTCCAACACCTCTAGTCCTTAGAGAACAGAAGGAAACCACCCGTAAATCCAAGGAATACCGACATATTACAACATCTATCAAACAAGAAATTGAGCATCACGAGAAAATTGACAAGATCCTCTACAATAAAAAAGTTTGCAACTTCATGGCCAAATATTCTATCAACAGTGCTTTTGTCACCATTGAACAATATGATTAGACAACATCTTTCTTTCAGATCATTCTTCCATTCTTCCACCGTCATTCTTCCTTCTCATGGAGCATTAGATCAAACCATCAAATCAAATCAATTCTTTAGGTTGAAAGACCTTAATCAAAGTATTACAAACCTTCATCCTCAAACAAACACAACATTGCTTGTAGACCATCAGCCTATCTCAAGTAATTTAAATCCCTTAGTGATATCCCATTTTTCTTGAGATCACAAGTCCATCTTCAAGTAGAATAGGTGTTACTTTAAATCCTTTTGTGTTTGTATCATCATAAGGTTTTGTTCCAAAAACCTTTAAATGAATTATCAATCAATCCTTAATCGATCAATCAATCTTTAATCCAACATCAATCAAATCCAATCAAATCTATTCAAATCCAAGATCAAGATATTTGCTCTGTTTCATTTCTTACATCTCCTTGTCTTCCATTCTTCTAAAAATATCACCATTGCATGGTAGTCACTTGATCCCAAGCTAGAAACATGAGGCATACAACATTTAACACTGGTACCTGGGAGGAGAATCCGTTTGCCACTCAATATTTTCAAGGAACTGGGGTACAAGCTGAGGAATTACTCAGAGAAACTGAATTAGTGGACCAAGAAGAAAGACCCACCCAAGTGAATGACTTACTTAGAGACCCATACAACTTAGAAATGGCTGAGAAGGCCATCATGCATAACAGTGATGAAATATTCTTGAATCTTATTCATAATGGTGTCACGGTTCCTGTTGACTTAAACGAAACACTTCTTACTCAAAATGTCACCAAAGCTACAGCTACCGCTACTACAGCCATGGATTCTACTTCAAATGCTACATCATCACATGATACCTGTAAAGGACCCATCAGCGAATCTCCTACATCAGTACCTATATCAGCACCTATGTCAACAACTACATCAATACCTCAATTGACACCTAAACAAATTCAACAAATCCTAAGCGCTTTGCCAAATAATACTGCTCACAATAGCACTCAAACACCAATGACTCAAGGAGAAAGCGCTAATGTCAACAACATAGGGCAGGTTTCTATGCCCTTATACACATCATCCTTGTTTCAAACAACAGGGATGAAGACATCTACAACTAACACATCTCGAGCCTATCAATATATACCTCCTCCTACCATTGGGCTTTTCAACTACACAATTTGAAGGAGGTGGAGGTTATGTACCCCTATTTCTCACACAGAATACTCCATACTTTACCCAACAATTCAATGAGCTCAAAAACATTGTACAAGGTTTACAGAATGGGGGAAAGGAGTTTTCTTTTTAAGATATTTGTCCCTATCCATTTGACAAGTCTATCACAATGCAACCATTCCCACCAAACTTTGAGATGCCTAAATTTGAGAAATACAAAAGTGAAACATGCCCTCTACAACATCTCAAATAATTTTACATTGCCTTTCAAGAGGTCGCTTATAATGAGAACTACTTAAAAAGACTCTTCACTAGGAGTCTTGGAGGTGCAGCCTTAGAATGGTTCATGGCCCTTCCTTATGGGTCAATTTCTACATTCTCTAATTTTGCAGAGAAGTTTTTTGGACAATACTCATATAACATTGAGCATCAAGCAACCCTCAGTGATTTGTGTAATACTAAACAAAATAATGGAGAAACCTTTGCTAATTTCTTACAATGATGGAGACATATTGCAAATCGCATGCCATGGAAAATACTTGATAGTCACTTAATTGACATCTTCACAAAGAATTTAATCTCTGAGATGTCTTTCCAAATGAAAATGGCTTCACCTAACACCTTCAAATCCCTGGTCAAGAAGGGAAAAGACATTTAAGATATCCTTTTACAAAGAGGTAGCATCAAACATTATACTCCTTCCAATAATGATAAACCAAAATTTGGAGTAAAAACAAAGGAGTTGTCAATGATGGAGTGATTGATGCCAAGCATGTTCAAAATATTCAAGCATCCAACAATAACAATCACAAAAATCACAACCAAAATCAAAATCAAAATAAAAATCACAACAACAACCAAAATCAAAATCAGAATCAAAACAATTAGAACAATCACAATCAAAACAACAATCAACAGTCGCGCAATCAATCATTCTTATTTCCTCGCAACAACTATAACAATAACAACAATAATAATGACAATCAACAATAGTGACAATTCACAGCTTTGGTAGAACCTCTAGATGTGATCTTCAAACAACTTAAGGATCAAGGAATGATAGTCTACCCAAATACTCGACCTTTTGATGAGAATCAACCTAAGCCTGTTTGGTATAGAGATAATGAGTATTGTGATTATCATCGCATCAAGGGACATGATACCAAGAAATGCATGAAGCTTAGACACTTTGTGCAAGATCTCATTGAGGATGGGAAAATTGAAGTTGAAGGTCAGAATGCATCCTCATCTAATGCAAAAATCAAAGTCTACAATCAGCCCTTCCCACCTCACAATCAAAACAATGCATCCAATGCAATCCCATATGACTATTCTACAATTACTATTATAGGCCATGATCAAACATGTGGAAGTTTAAGTGAAAATGATATCTTTGGGTTTGACTCTCTTTGTGGCCACATTGAAGAATCTGACATGCACATTAATACCATAATCCTCAAAGCTACTGATTGTAATGCTACTACACGTAGACCCAGAGTCACTGTCCAAGCTGCTGATAAACCTTCTACATCTGGAAATCCACCAGCTGCACCATCTATTGCTTCTTGACCTACTTCGCACTTTGACTTATTGGCCCAATTAAAAAAGACACCTGCATAGATATCCATTCTAGAGCTCTTGACAACTTTGCCAATTCATAGAGAAATCCTTGATAAAGCTCTAAATGAATCCCATGTCCCTGAGAACATCAACACTGCACAATTCAAAGCTATGATAGGGAACCTAGTCATGCAAGAACATCTAGTATTCATTGATAAGGGCTTCGGTGGTCCTGACCCTCATCATAATAAATCCCTCCATAGAGAAGGAAAAATCTGCTCCACAAGAGTAAAACGAGTCCTCATAGATGGTGGATCTGGCTTAAATTTGTGCACATTGAAAATGACTTGTAATATCAGTCTTTCTGAGGATCTCATTAATGCAGACAAATGAATCACAATAAAAGCCTATGATGATCAAGAACAAGAAAGCAAGGATTTGATCACACTACCCTTACAAGTGGGCCTGACCATGATTGAAACTATTTGACATGTACTTGATCTAGATCTAGCTTATAACATCTTGATGTGACATCCATGGATATACACTATCAAAGGTGTACCCTCTACTTATCATCAATGCCTAAAGTTCCCACATCACAGTAGAGAAATCACAATTCCTAGAGATCATGAGCCCTTTCAATACTGCAAGAGATTGGAATTAAAACAAGCTAACTACTGTTCATTTAATGAATTTGTCTGGCACTTCAATCAAGAAACTCATGTTCCAAACACTCCATTGGTTAAGACATTTGAAACACTAGCTGAGCAATCCAAGGGAAAGGAAAAATTTAGTGAAGACAAGGCTATTGAAGACAAACCCTCTTCATCTGAAGCAAAGGCCACATTTACAGAGCAAGGCATGGGAGAGTATAAATTTGAAAGTGCTCTATGTATTGGGAAACTCCGTTTGTCTCCAAAGTCTTATGGAAGACCATCAACATTAACCCTCTCCAAAGATAAAGTTCTTATGCACTAAAAATCAACTATTTTTGAACATTGGGGGTCCCTATCAGAAGAACACATGGAATATAGTGTCCTTGATTGGCTCTATAATGATGAAGAAGAATGACCTATAATTTTCCCCAAAGGAAAGTATCCTAAGGTTACTCCCATTGTCGAAAGCATGGGATATCATGGTACTAGCCTTGGAGCCAATGAAAGAGGTAAGAAGAAGATCATAATAGCTAATGGCTATCCTAAAGGACATGGATTGGGTTCCATAGAGACTAAGACTAACTTCGCTAAGGATTATTGTCTAGTTGCCTCAGATTCAGACACTGAGGAAGAGTTCTTCAGAATTCCTTTCCAATATATTGAAGATGACCCAAACAAAAATCACCATGTCTTCACTATCAACCAAGATGACCTTTCATCCCCTCGTTTACCCCTCACAAACCCTAAATTAATTGATTGGGATCAACAAGACTTACCACCAGCTTTGGACGTTTGTGATTCAGCTAAGGTAGTTTTAGCCCTCTTTGGACTTAAGAATCTCCAAGAGTATGAACATTAGATCCACTACAGTGAACAAGCCTACTTCAGTAGCCAAGTCAACTCTCTCAGTCGCAAAAATGAAAAAGAAAATAAAAATCAAAAAAGTGAAAATACATCCTCTGGTGAAAACCTCTCGCAGGCACCTTTGGATGAAGAAAAAGATAAAATAAAGGATGCTTCCTCTAGTGAAAACCTTTCTGAGGTGCTAGAGGAGGGAGAGGCTGACTTTCCATTTATATCTTTAGAACCAAAGGTGTCCTCTATGATCATTGAAGATACTATTTTAATCAACCTAGGCACAGAAGAAGATCCACACATCACCTACATTTCAGTTTCTCTCAGCGATCAAGAAAAGAAAGACATGACAACATTCCTACACAAACACAAAATCAACTTTGCCTAGACTTACAAAGAAATGCCCGGGCTAGATACAGATCTTGTTATGCATCATCTTTCCATAGATCCAAATGTAAAACCTGTTAAGCAGAAACTTCACAAGATGCATCTGCAAGTCGCATTGGTAGTCATAGTAGAGCTTTAGAAGATGTTGGACGCTGAAGTAATCAGACCAATTGATTATCCTAAATGGGTTTCTAATATTGTACTAGTAGGTAAGCCTATTGGGGGCATTTGCATTTGCACTGATTTTAGAGACTTAAACCTTGCATGTCCCAAGGATGATTTTCCACTCCTGAATATTGACATTATAGTG
Organism: Thuja plicata; assembly: GCA_018584345.1. Classification (NCBI taxonomy): domain Eukaryota; kingdom Viridiplantae; phylum Streptophyta; class Pinopsida; order Cupressales; family Cupressaceae; genus Thuja; species Thuja plicata. Next base: position 1,146,990 of record MU223174.1, on the reverse strand, counting down.
GATTTGATGGCAGGACATGAAATGTTGTCACTTATTGATGGTTTCTCAGGTTACAATCAGATCAAGATAGCACCAGAAGACCAACACAAAACCACATTCACAACACCTTGGGGCACCTTCTGTTATCAGGTGATGTCTTTTGGCCTTAAAAATGATGGAGCCACTTATCAACGAGCAATGACTACCATCTTTCATGAGCTTTTTCATGTCATCATGGAAGATTATGTGGATGATCTTTTAGGAAAATCCAAAACAAGGGAATCATGTATTCCTATTCTTACTACCATTTTTGAGTGATTGGAGAAGTATAAGCTTAGGTTGAATCCTAAGAAGTGTGTCTTTGGAGTATAATCTGGTAAGCTGCTGGGATACATTGTGTCACAGCATGGAATATAAGTTGATCCAAAGAAAGTGAAAGAAATCCTAGAGATACCACCACCCAAAACATTGAAGCAATTATGCAGTTTACAAAGAAAACTATAATCAATCAAAAGATTCATGTCGCAACTAGCAGATAAGGTAAATCCATTCTCCCATCTCCAACGCAATAATATCAAGCTTCAGTGGGATTGCTTGTGCCAAAATGCATTTGAGAAACTAAAAGGCTATCTAGCTAATCCACTCATGTTGGTACCACCTATTTCTGGTCGACCTCTAATTTTGTACATATCTGCTACAGAGGTCGCATTGGGAGCCCTCCTGGCACAATTGGATGATACTGACAAAGAACAAGCAATTTACTATCTCAATAGGACTCTTATTGGCTATGAGTTGAATTATTCCCTAATTGAGAAGGCATATTTGGCCATTGTTTTTTGTATGCAGAAACTATGACATTATATGCTTAATCATAAGATTCATCTTATTGCCAAAATTTATCCACTCAAGTATCTCCTAGCATGTGCTTCTCTTACTAATCATACAACAAAATAGGTCATGATCCTTAGTGAGTTCGACATTGTTTATGTGGATCAAAAAGCTATCAAGGAACAAGTAATTATAGATCAGTTAGCTAAAGCACCTATTGATGGTAAACATCCTTTGATCATAGATTTTATAGATGAATCAGTCCTTAATCTTGTCCCAAGTCCACCATGGAAACTTTATTTTGATGGATCCTTCACTCAAAAAGGATCAGGGGCAGGAATCTTGTTTGTTACACCAAAAGGGGATCTCATCCCTAAATCTTTCAACTTATATTTTCCTTGTTCCAACAACATTGCTGAACATGAAGCCCTTGTACTTGGAATTTGACAAGCCATACAATGAAAGATTCTCACTTTATTGGTGCTCGGTGATTCACAGTTGGTTATCAAACAAGTTATGAATGAATATCAAATGAAGGATGACAAGTTTCTTCCCTATCGCCATACAGTTGAAGATCTCAAGATGCATTTCACTGAGCTCATCTTCCAATAGATCCCTCACATGAACAACAAAGCAGCAGATGCCATGGAAACAATTGGGTCCTTGATCACTATGCCAAAACATAGCGCACGGTGTGAGTTTCTTGTCAAGAATCTTACGGTCCCTACCTATGACAAACTGAATTCCAAAATGGTGTGTGAAATTTCTGATCCTAATTCCCCATGGTACCAAGAAGTATATTCCTACCTTTGCAATGGACATACCCCACTTACTTTAACCCCCAATTAACGTAAAACCTTCATTTGCCACACTTCCCAATACACAATCCTTGCTGATACCCTCTTCTGAAAGCATTTTGATGGAACTCTTTTAAGGTGTCTGAATTTTGATTAAGCATAAACATCCTTGGAGGAGGTACATCAAGGAATCTATGGGGCCCACTCTAGTGGACTTACCTTGGCCAAAAAGTTTTTACGCGTTGGATATTACTGGCCTACTATGGAGTAGGATGCCTACAACTATGTGAAGAAGTGTGTACCTTGTCAATAGCACGGAAATTTGATACACGCTCCCTCCCAATCCCTCCAGCCCACCATCACCCCTTGGCCTTTTTCATGCTGGGGTCTCGACCTTGTTGGCCAGATTTTCCCTAATTCTTCCAATGACCATAAATACATCTTGGCTACTACAGAGTACTTAACCAAGTGGGTCGAAGTTGTTCCTCTCACCTACACTACTAGAAAATAGATTTTGAAGTTCATTTTGATCTATCTTATATGTTGCTATGGCATTCCTCAAGACATTGTTACTGATAATGGAGGACCTTTCAAGAACAAGGATGTCACAGAGCTATGTAGGAAATTTAGCATTACCCACCATACCTCGTCCAAGTACTTTCCACAAATCAATGGTCAAGATAAGGTTACAAATAAAACCATCCTACAAATCCTTAAGAAAATAGTAGATGAAGCTGGCCGTGATTGGAACCTTCACCTCAACCCTGTCCTTTGGGCTTACCACACCTCCATTCAAACCCCCATGGGAGCCACTCCCTTTTCCCCTTGTTTACGGTACTAAGGCTATTCTATCCATTGAAATTGAGCTCCCTTCCCTTAGAATTTCTCTCAAGAATCTGTTGTCTGAAGAAGAATATAGAGTTTCCCGCTTGTAAGAGCTGGAACTCCTTGATGAGAGATGCGTCAATGCCCTAGACCACCTCCACATGTATCAAAATTGCCTTTGCCTTTAGTTAAACAAATGGATAAAGCCTCGTCAGTTTGAGGTTGGTGATCTTTTCCTATAGCACAATATGAAGAACCTCCAGAATCGTGAAAAGAAAGGGAAGTTTTAACCTAATTGGTTGGGTCCCTTCATTGTCACAGAAAAGTATGGTTTAGGCACTTATCAGATTGCATCACCAAAGAGAGATCCACTCCATGATCCTATAAATATTGTACGTCTCAAGCACTTCTATGCTTCATCAGTCAGTAGCCCATTGTACAACGGAAATCTTCAAAAATCCAAAAAATTAGAAAAGTAGAAAATCCAAAAACATTTGAAAAATCAGAAAAAGCAAAAAAATCAAAAAATCAAAAAAACATAAAAAAAATACAAAAGCTTGAAAAGAATATCAAAAAAGAAAAAGAGAAAGAGAAATAAATTTGTCCATCTGTGAAAACCACTTCGGTGGCGCAATGGATAAGTACCATGGTGAAAACCATTTTTAGGCACCATGTGTAGTTAGATCCACCATCAATTTCCACCATTTATCTATACAGCTTGCATTGCCTTTCATAATAAGAGTCACTACCCATATATGTGTAGGTAGTTCCTTGACCATCTTTTCGCTTTCATAATAAAAATTCCCGCATGACTGAGCTTACCAAATCAAATACTAAGCTTTGTTCTAGACATAGTGATCGCAAACATTTTACATCAAATCAGCAGACATATTGAATTTCCTATTATCATTTTATTCACAAGAAATTGCCAGCGAATTCCCATTTTTTATCAATCAATCTTTGGCCCATTAGGATGCATCCTTCCAGTGTCATCTGTTCTATCAATCCTCACATCAAAATTGTTCATGGCAAGAACTTTTGGACTGAATGGCCACTTGGCCAGGATGCCTTTTTGTTGATTTTATCTTGTGTTTTACTATGTTCTTATTGTGACAGCCTTGATCTTCTATATCTTGGTTCATTATGGTGAGTATCTGGTGAAATACATGTCATTTGTGGAGTGATCTTCTTGTCATAGTTTGTTAGTGCATCTATGTTTTGATATGTGGTTATGACTATATATGCCTCACTGGGGGCAGGATTCATGCATCTCAAACCCCTCACAAGATCTGGATGTACTGCATCTCCTCATGAGTACAATTTCATATATTTCATCATATCTGATATCTTACATTTTTGTTCCTAACAACCTATTTTTTTGAGAGTTTAGTCCACGTAAAGGAACCATGTCACTTGTGTTTTCTACCACATGGTGCATAACTCCTTTTGCAATATCAAACTAGGGTGTGCTCTCCAACATTAACATGATATCAATCCCACTATCATCATGTAGTTAGTCTTTACACTGTAGTTAGGTCATATTGAAATGTGATTTTTCTATTGGCAAGGGTTTTTATTTATCCCCCCTATCTGGTCACCTAAGTGATTTTATCAGACCTATTTGATACACACAAAAATAGTGTCCTCGTATGTCTCATATTCCATCTATTCACTACAGTTGCATTGTCCATTTAGATTCATTATCATTATCAATTGCATTGGTCATTTAGATTAATTATCATTATTCATTATTAGTTGCATTGTTCATTACTCATTTTCCTTTGCATTATTCATTTAGTTCATTAATCCTTATTCATTTTCAGTTGCATTATTACTCCATTTCATTAGCATTTGTATTGTTGCATCATTCATTAAGATTGTATTTAGTTTCATTACATTATTACTATTCATTACCATTGCATATAATTACATTTCATTCATTTAGTTGCATTGTTAAACCTTAAACATTTTTAGGATTCATTCATTTTAGATTCATTTCACAAATCATATGTACATATACATTTATGCATCATCATATTACATCAATACATTACATCAATATATCCATCTATAAGCATTAACACATTACATATAACATCTATATATATCTACATCTCATCCCTGCATCACAAATACATCAGCATCATCATATAGATATTCATCTCATCCTGCATGTCAGTCATAAACATAACATCATATAACATATGTAATATAACATCATAGTGCATCCATACATCCTGCATAAATATCACATCATATAACATCATCATATAAGCATCATAAATGTCCATAAATCAAAGTCCAATAGTCCCAAAGTCCATATATATATCTCAAAAGTGTCAATATCATACATCATGTGTCAAAAATTTGTATCCAAAAATGGTTTGAGAAGCATCACGGTGGTGGCCGCGATGGTCTTGCACCACTGCTAGGACATGAC
>MU223174.1:1084013-1138260 GCA_018584345.1 Thuja plicata | reverse complement strand
CACATGTGTGAGAAAAGTGGGCCTCTTGCATGGCTTATGTGTCCCTCATGTGGCACCTATGTGGATGCCACATGAGCTCCACCTCATCCAAGTCCTCTCTCTCCTCCAAAAACTCTATAAATAGAGGTCTTTCTCAAGAGCAAAGCATCTTCATTTTATGCATTGTTATCATGTTAGTTTGATTCTAGAGCATTTAGCATTTTCATAGAAATTTTACTATTTAGTTCATGCTTAGTTCATTTTGGTAATCTAGATATCACATCTTAGGACATAATGGAATGAATCTTAGTTTTTTTTCTTCTTGCATATCAATCTAGTTTAATCTTTGCATTCACATAGTCATGGTGATGGCTTGAGACAAGTTCCTCATACTTGCTCTTGAGTTCTTCACTCCTTAGTTTGCATCTTCAATCAATCAAGTGGGATTTTAGTATTGTGTTGGGAGAGAACACCCACAAACCTCTCTAAGAGAAAATCAACAAGGTTTGGGTGCACTTGTTTAGCTCATCAGAGGTCATGATCAGATATTTTATTTTAGGGTATGTTTAGACATGTTAGGTATGCTTATTTGATGTATTTTTCTAACGTTTGCATGTCTGAGCGTGCTCCCAATAGGTTAGATTCCAGCATGTATAGGTACTACTCCAGAAGTAGAGTAGTTAACCATTCATTAGTCACCAAGGACTGATGTTCTTGCTACAAATTCTAATCAGACTGAGGAAAGGGAATTACTCCCAACTTCTCCCTGAGATACTCAAAAGTATCTTTTGATAATGGTTTTGTAAAAATATCTGCTAATTGTTCTTTAGTTCTCACATAATCCAACTTTACTTCTCTGTCTGCAACTTTTTCTCTTAGAAAGTGGCATTTGATCTCAATATGTTTTGTCTTTTCATGCATCATAGGGTTCTTTGACATGTTGATAGTACTGGTGTTGTCACAGTGAATAAAAATAGGATAATCAATCTGAATACCAAACTCTTTAATCATCTGTTTGATCTAAACCATTGTTGATAAATTTGATGTGGCTTCCACATACTTAGCTTCTATTGTTGTTTGATAAATACAATTTTCTTTTTACTTGTCCAAGTGATCAACCTGTCTCCAAGAAATACTACTCCTCCTAATGTACTCTTTCTGTCATCAACACAACCTACCCAATCAACATTAGTATACACATGAAGTTGTATATTCTCTGAGTTAGGATACCATAAACCATTATCTATAGTTCCTTTTAGGTATCTGAATATTCTTTTTATTTCCATTAGGTGTTTTTGCTTAGGTTCAGCTGCAAATCTTCCAACAATGCCAACTGCATTGGAAATGTCACGTCTAGATTGAGTAAGATATATGAGTTTTCCAATCATAGACTTGTATAAGGTCTTGTCTACTGCTGTGGAATTATCATCTTTAGAAAGTTTTCTTCCTATTATCATGGGAGTGCATACTGTCTTGCAATCTTCCATCTTGAAGGTTTTCAATATCTCCTTCACATACTTGGACTGATTTATGAATATGCCTTTGTCTGTTTGTTTTACATTCAATCCCAAAAAATATTTGATAGGTCCAATCATGCTCATTTCAAACTCACTTTTCATCTCTTTGGCAAATTCTGCACTTAGTTTTTCATTACCTCCAAAGATAATGTCATCAACAAAAATAGCAACAAGTAGTAATCCTTCATCTATCTCTCTTATGAATAAATTACAGTCTGCTACTCCTTTTCTAAATCCTATCTTTGTTAAGTAACCATCAAGTCTCTCTTACCAAGCTCTTGGGGCATGTTTAAGTCCATAAAGTGATTTCTTTAATCTTCATACCATGTTTGGTCTGTTTGAAAGTTTTAATCCTTTAGGCTGCTCTATATAGACTTATTCCTTCAAGTCTCCATTTAGAAGAGCTGACTTGACATCCATTTGATATACTTTGAAGTTCTTGAATGTTTCATAGGCCAAAAACAAATTGATAGCTTCCAGTCTGCTCACAGGGGCAAATGTATCAGTTTAGTCTATTCCTTCTCTCTGTGCATATCCTTTACATACTAATCTTACTTTGTTCCTTACCATTGTGCCTTCTTCATTAATTTTGTTCTTGAATATCCACTTTGTTCCAATCACGTTCTTGTCATGAGGTCTAGGGACTAGTTCCCATGTTTCATTCTTGATTATTTGATCTAATTCCTCTTGCATAGCACTTTGACAATTTGAATCTTTGCATGCATCTTCAATACTTAAGGGTTCAATATGAGAAAGTAAGCATACCTCCTCATCAGTGGTTGAACCTTTTTCACTTGATCTTGTCAAGACTTTAGTGCTCTGGTCTCCATTGATGTCTTCCTTAGAGTGGTATTTGGATGTGTATTTTGAGTTCTTAGGAGTGACACTTTCATTAGTAATCTTTGATTCTTCTTCACTTGGCTCAAGATTGTTACATGAAACATCAATGCAGTCAAACATTTCTTCAATAACTATGTCTTTATTTATGGGTCTAGGCTCATCTTCAATCATGGGAGCATAATCATAGTATCTTTGTTGAATCATAAACTTCTCATCAATATTCACATGAGTACTTTCAATTATCTTCTTTAATCTTAGATTAAAACATCTATAGGCTTTGCTTTTAGTAGAGTAACCAAGAAAAATACCTTCATCGCTTCTAGCATCAAACTTGCCAATGCTATCATCTCTCTTGATGTAGCACTTGCTTCCAAAGATTCTGAACTATTTTACAGTAGGTACATTTCCAAACCAAAGTTCATAGGGTGTTTTTTCTACACTTGGCCTTAATTGTATCCTATTGATAGTATATACTGCTGTATTGACTGCATCTCTCCAATAGGTATGGGAAACTGGTGCAGGGGCAACCCAAAAAAACTAAGATTCTTTGATACTCTTTTGGGATCCTTTGACGATCCTAGTAGTCTTTAGGAAACTTTAGAAATAAAGGTTATAATTGGACCCTACTTGCAAGACCTAGTTCCAAGTTTGGAATTTATAAGCCATTGGTCAACTATTGGTCAACAGGGCTCTTAAAACCTTAGAATAGGATATTTTCTTAATATTTAATGTTTTAAATGTTTGGATCAATGTTGGATCATTAGATTTAGGGGTGGACCAAGTTGGGTCACCTAGGATTGAAAAGTTGTAAAAGTTGCTAAAAAGTTGTAAACATCCACCCAATGGTCATATGGTTTGAAAATCAGTTAGTAACCGATGGTGGAAGCCTTCATAAGCCCTACCAGGCAGGTGGAAGGAATGATGATGTAATTTTGCATTTCAAATCAATAAAATACTACCATTTCTCTGTAAATCCTGAGGACAGTTGGATTGTACGGGCTGGTACAGATAAGAGAGTATGATATTCTAAAGCCAAACATTTTTACTATGAATCTACTTTCATTTTCAAGTGATTTCATGCTTTGATCAATTATATATTAGAAGATATCAAGATTTTGGTCTGACTGCCTAGATTGTAGGCCTAAAACCAGGGTTTTAATTTGTTTTGTGTGTTCTAGTCGATTCCACCATGGGAATCTGATGCCCTTTGGTTGAATTTAAGTGTTTATTATTTAGTTTAAGATTATGCAGGTTGGGAGTGGTAACTTGCAGGGAGATGGGTTTTCCATGTTGACCTAGGTGTATATCTCTATGTGTGCACCTACCAGCGACTAAGTACAGTTAGCATAACTATTTTTTGGGGATTCACCAAGACCTATAAATTAGGATTTAGAGTCCTTATGTATTCCCTCACATGCTCCCATATTTGGTTTGGGCATTGGTTCGGAGGAAATAACACTTGTAGTGCAATTGCAGACTTAATTAGGCCTAATTTCCTTGTCTAGATTAGGTTTTCTCTCATTCCTTCTTCAAATTCACATCTTGGTTCTTGGATATGATCCTTAAAGCCCTAAAGGGTATCTAAATCTCCAACTAGTTCAATACATTGTATGGAAGTATTTTGGTCTAGGATCAAAATCTCTCCTAGGAAGGGCTACAAGCCTAGTCTTGGATTTGTGAAGCAACTATAGTGTATGTGTTTCTTATAAGTGAAAGAACCATTGGAACTATTTGAATAGGACCTAAATAGGCCCCACCTATGAAGATAGGTCACCACTATTCTCTTAAGCCATTTTGTGGGTACTGCTAGAAGTTTGGATCAAAGTGCTTATGAGGCCATCCATGGTAGATGGTGTAATGGGACTGGTATAACCTAGTGATTAGGTCTTCCTTTGGGTTTTAGGTTGTGATAACCTAACCAAGTCCTTTTCCCACACTTTTGATAAGTGTGAAACACTTTGGCTTCCAATTAAGGAGTTTGGGGGTACCTACCCTACTTGGGTAACTCTGAGGCTTCCAGTTGCCCACTTTGCATCAAGTGGTATTAGAGACATGTCATCTCCTGAGGATGAAGATGTCCCTTCAAGAGTTACAAACATTGAATTGGCAAAGATGGTGAGAGAACAAAGGTCAACAAATGCAGCCTTGACAAGGAGATTGCAAGATTTGGAAAGCAAGGTGGAAAGGGGTAAGGAAGTTGCCTCTGGTGATGAAGATGGGAGTGAGTTAGATGAGGATACCCCTAATCAGGATGAGAACATTCCTACAGACTAGAGACCCCTTCTAGATGCCTTGAAATCTATGGGGAGAAGAACCATGGAGGAAAAGTTGGATCTACCAAATTTTAGTGGAAAGATGAATGTAGATGTGGCCTTGGATTGGATAGAGGACCTAACTAACTTCTTTGAGTGTGAGGACGTCCTTGAGAAGCAGAGAGTGAAGATGGAAAGATCCAAGTTTAAGGGAGAAGCCCTAACTTGGTGGAACTTCATCCAAATAGAGAGGGTGAAGAATGGGAAGAGCATGATCTCTTCATGGAACAAGATGATTGCATTGGTCAAGCAGACTTATGTGCCTGAAGACTATGGGGTACAACTCCATAGAAGGAAACAAAGCCTAAAGAAAAAGGATATGAATGTAGGCTCATACATCGAGGAGTTCCTAAAGTTGTGTATGAAGACAAATGTGGTAGAAGATGAAGAAGAAAAGTTGGCAAGAAATTTGAATGGACTGAAAGTATCCATTCAAGAGGAACTTAGCCTACATTTCCCTACCTCAGTGAGAAAGTGCTATCAAATGGCACTTAAGGTAGAGGAAAATTGGAAGAGAAAGCAAGAGTTTGGAAAGGGAAATAATAATGAAATTGGGAAGAATTTCAGAGGAAGACGAACCTCTTGGAATAGAGAGCAATACAGTGGTAATAGCAGCAGGAAGCCTAACTAAGGAGATAAAGAGAACAATGATACAAACTCCAGAGGTAACTATAGAGGGAGAAGGCCTTTCAATAGGGGAAGGAAAAACACTGGAAGAGGAAATGGACCATTGAGGTGTTATTATTGCAATCAATTAGGACACCATGCAGGAAGATGCCCTAAGAAGAGGAACAATAACAACCAAGGAGAAAGGAGAGCACAACTCATTGAAGAGGACAAGGAAGAGGACAATACAAGGGACTTAGAACCAAAGGAAGGACAATGCTTGATGATGAGACAAGTCTTCCTCCAAGTTCCACAAAGCCAAGAACCTCCTCAAAGAAAGAACCTCTTTAGGAAAAAGATCAAATGCAATGGGAAGGTATGTAGCTTACTTGTTGATTCTGGTTCAACTGAGAATTTAGTGTCTTGTGAAATTGTTCAAAAACTAAATTTTCCTAAGAAGCCTCATCATTTTCCCTATCATGTTTCTTGCTTAACAAAGGGCCAACAAACTTTAGTAACATAACAAGTATGGATAGAATTTTCAATTGCACAATTTAAAGATGAAGTTCTTTGTGATGTTGTTGAAATGGATGCTTCACACATCCTTCTAGGAAGGCCTTGGAAATTTGATGTAGATTCCATACACCATTGTAGGAAGAACACCTACTCCATCACCAAGGATGGAAAAACCTTCACTATGAAGCCCCTGCCTAATAACAAATCTAAGAAAGAACCTACTATCATCATCATGGGTGAGAAAGAGATGTTGAAAGTACTAAAGGAACCTGAAACTGAAGCTTTTGTCCTAATATCCAAGCCAAAAGATAATATAAGGTCTAACCAAGATGATCCTATGCCAAATGAATCCAAGGAATTTCTTGGAAAATATAGAGATGTCACTACTAGTGACCTGCCCACAAGCCTCCCTCCCTTAAGAGATATCAGTCACCAAATTAACTTGATACCTAGTTCATACCTACCTAACAAAGCCCCATACAAAATGACACTATTGCAGCATGTAGAGATTGCAAAATAGGTAAGTGAACTGTTGGAAAGGTGACTTATTCAGAAAATTCCCAGTCCTTGTGCTGTCCCATCAGTTTTGGCCCCTAAAAAGGATGGCAAATGGAGGTTGTGCACTGACAGTAGGGCCCTAAACAAGATTACTATAAGATATAGATTCCCTATTCCAGATTTGAGGATCTATTGGATCAACTAGGAGGTGTTTTCTACTTCACCAAGATAGACTTGAAGTCTAGATACCATCATATTAGGATCAAACTAGGAGATGAATAGAAGACAACATTCAAAAACTACTGAAGGTTTGTTCGAATGGTTAGTAATGCCCTTTGGGCTAAGCAATAACCCTAGTACTTTGTGAGGCTTATGAATGAGATATTCATTGATTTCATTGGAAAATTTGTTTTTATTTACCTCGATGACATAATAATATCAGTCATAGCAAGGAGGAGCATCTTAATCATGTGGAATAGGTGCTAAGGAGACTTCATCAGCACAATTTGATGATCAACTTGGAAAAGTACATGTTTATGAAGAAGGAACTTGTGTTCCTAGGATTTGTGATCTCACAAGGTACTCTCAAGATGGACTTAGAGAAGGTTGAGGCAATCATCAATTGGACCCCACCAAAGAACCAAGGTAATGTAAGAAGCTTCCATGGACTTTCCAACTTCTATAGAAAGTTTATCAAAAACTTCAGTCATGTGTGTTCACCAATGCTTGACACCATTAAAGGAGGTAGGAAGAATAATTTTTCTTGGGAAAAGGAAGAAAATGATGCATTTCAATACTTGAAAAATAGAGTTTGTCAATACTCTATCTTGGTTCTACCTAATTTCAACAAGGTCTTCACTGTGGAGACTAATGCAAGAAATTTGGCCATAGGTGCAGTCCTAAGATAGGAAGGTAAGCCAGTTGCCTTCTTCTCTGAGACATTAAATGAGGCCAAAAGGAAGTACTCAACCTATGAATTGGAACTCTATGCCATGGTCCAAGCCCTCAATAAATGGAGGTACTATCTAATTCCTAAATAATTTGTGGTATATACTGACAACCACACATTAAGTTTTCTTAATTCACAGGAAAAGTTCTCTATCAGACATCTTAAATGGGTGGAACAGATACAGGCCTACACCTTCAACACCAAGCATAAGAAGGGTGTAGAAAACAAGTTTGCTAATGCCCTTAGCCAGAGGGTTGGTCTGGTTGAAGGGATACAACTTCAAATCATGGGAATTGATTCCCTCAAACACCTATACCCTGATGATCTTAATTTTGTAGACATTTTTCAAGTTTGCACAAAGATGGTTGGAAGATACCATATTGATTTTTCTGAATACTTGATTCAGAATGGACTCCTATTCAAGGGAGCTCAACTATGCATCCCCACATGTTCCATGAGGAAAAATATAATAAGGGAGAAACACTATGGTGGCCTAGGAGGACACTTTGGCATCGACAAGATAGCAGACATGGTGAAAAGAAGTTATTTTTGGCCAAAGATGAACAATGATGTTAAAAAATTCATAGAGACTTGCACCATCTACCAGCAAGCCAAAGGTGTGTCAACAAATCAATGGTTATATCAACCTTTACCAATTCCCTCTAGACCATGGGAATCAATCTCATTGGATTTTGTGATGGGGTTGCCTAGAACAAAACAAGGTTTTGATAGTGTTTTTGTGATAGTGGATAGATTTAGTAAAATGGTTCATATTGTACCATGTAAAATCACAAATGATGCTTCTCATATTGCACATATTTTATTTAAAGAGGTAGTTAGGATCCATGGTTTTCCTCAAAAAATTGTATCTAACAGGGATGTGAAGTTTCAAGGCCACTTTTGGAGGACACTTTTTAAGAAACTTGGAACTAATCTAACCTACAGCTCTGCTTATCACCCACAAACTGATGGGCAGACTAAGGTGGTAAATAGATCCTTAGGAAATCTCCTAAGATGCCTAACCAAAAAACATGCTTAGAGTTGGGATCTACTCTTGCCCCAAGCTGAGTTTGCATTCAATGACTCCATGAACAGGTCAACAGGCAAGACCTCCTTCCAAGCAGTGTATGGCCTTCATCCTAAAGGACCATTGGACCTAGTAGAACTACCATCTAATTTCAAAATCAATGATCAAGGATAATAATTGGAAAATCTTATTGCAAAGGTGCAGACTAAGGTAAAATAAACACTACAAATATCCACTTTGAAATACAAGGAACATGTAGACAAAAGTGTAAGGGAAATCCACTTCAAAGTTGGAGACAAGGTATGGGCATTCTTGAAGAAAGAGAGACTACCTAAGGGTATATATTCCAAAATTCACATGAAAAAAGTAGGACCATGCAATATACTAAACAAAATGGGTGAAAATTCCCCTACCTTGAAAATCTCTACAATTTTCAATATTGCAGACCTCACCCCCTACAAAGGTGTAACAGATTCAACAAATGAACAAAGTGAGCAGGTAGATATGAATGATGAAGACTATGTCACAAACCTCTCTCAAAGAAAACTAGTTGAGTTGGAGGAGATATTGGACACAAAGTTGTTGAAGTAGACCAAAACCAAGAAATACATGCAGTACCTAGCAAAGTGGAAAATACTCCCCCACATAGATGCAACTTGGATGACTGAAGACCAGATCAAGCAACATGGGACTTGGGTGGAACAGTTACCCTCAAGTAGGAACTTGATTTTTCAACTTCAAGGGGAGTATGGTGCAGGGTCACCCCCACAAAAATAAGAGTCTTTGATGATCTTTGTAGTCTTTAGGACACTTTAGAAATAAAGGTTATAATTGGACCCTACTTGTAAGACCTAGTTCCAAGTTTGACATTTATAAGCCATTGGTCAACTATTGGTCAACAGGGCTCCTAAAACCTTAGAATAGGATATTTTCTTAAGATTTAATGTTTTAAATGTTTGGATCCATGTTGGATCATTATATTTAGGGGTGGACCAAGTTGGGTCACCTAGGATTGAAAAGTTGTAAAAGTTGCTAAAAAGTTGTGAAAGTTGCTTTGCAACTTTGATAACTTTTTGCTAACAGTTGTAAACATCCCCCCAATGGTCATATGGTTTGAAAATCAGTTATTAACCAATGGGGGAAGCCTTCATAATCCCTACTAGGTGGGTGGAAGGAATGATGATGTAATTTTGCATTTCAAATCAATAAAATACTACCATTTCTTTGTAAATACCGAGGATAGTTGGATTGTATGGGATGGTACGAACAAGAGAGTATGATATTATAAATCCAAAATTTTTTAATGTGAATATAATTTCATTTTCAACTGATTTCATTCTTTGATCAGTTATAGATTGGAAGATATCAAGATTTTGGTCTAATTGCCTGGATTGTAGGCCTAAAACCAGGGTTTCAATTTGTTTTGTGTGTTCTAGTCGATTCCACCATGGGAATCTAATGCCCCTTGGTGGAATTCAAGTGTTGCCTATCTAATTTAGGATTATGCAGGTTGGGAGTGGTAACTTGCAGGGAGATGGGTTTTCTATGATGCCCTACGTTTACATCTCTATGTGTGCACCTACCAGCGACTGAGTACAGTCAGCATAACTATTTTTTGGGGATTCATGAGGACCTATAAATCAGGATTTATAGTCCTTGTGTATTCCCTCACATTCTCCCATAGTTTTTTTGGGCATTGATTCAAAGGAAATAGCACTTGTAGTACAATTTTAGACCTAATTAGGCCTAATTGCCTTGTCTAGATTAGGTGTTTTCTCATTCCTCCTTCAAATTCACATCTTGGTGATTGGATATGATCCCTAAAGCCCTAAAGGTTATCTAAATCTCAAATTATTTCAATACATTGTATGGAAATATTTTGGTCTAGGATCAAAATCTCTCCTAGGAAGGGCTACAAGCCTAGTCTTGGATTTGTGAAGCAACTAAAGTGTATAGGTTTCTTATAAGTGAAAGAACCATTGGAAATAATTTAATAGGACCTATATAGGCCCCACCTATGAAGATAGGTCACCACTATTTTCTTAAGCCATTTTGTGGTTACTGCTAGAAGTTTGAGTCAAAGTTCTTGTGAGGGCATCCATGGTAGATGGTGTAATGGGATTGGTATAACCTAGTGATTAGGTATTCCTTTGGGTTTTAGGTTGTGATAACCTAAAAAATTCCTTTTCCAACACTTTTGATAAGTGTGAAATACTTTGGCTTCCAATCAAGGAGTTTGGGGGTGCCTACCCTACTTGGGTCACTCTGAGGCTTCCAGTTGCCCACTTTGCATCAACAACCTTTCCTTCAATCATGATAGTGCACGCTGTGTCAAGTATTATTTAGTTCCTTCTTTTTGCAATCCCATTCTACTAAGGGGTTGTAGGTGCACTTAGTTTTCTTTTGATTCCATGTTCTTCACAGTAATCATAAAACTGGTCAGAGGTGAATTCTCCTCCTCTATTAGATCTCAGATATTTTATCTTTAATCCGGATTCATTCTCAACTTTAGCTTTGAACACATTGAACTTCTAAAAGGCTTCAGATTTGTCTTTTAGGAATCCAACCCACATCATCCTTGAGAAATAATCAACAAATAAAATGAAATACCTTTCTCCGTAGTATGATCTTGTTTGAGTGGGTCCACATAGGTCTGTATGTATCAGATCTAATTTGTTTTCAACAGGGTCTTGTTTGCTCCTAAATGAGGTCCTTACATGATTCCCCATCACACATCCCCTACACATGGTGTCAATTGGTCTTGCAATACTTGGAAGGTCTCTTACTTCCTTAACATTACTTATCTTGACTATGTTGTCAAAATTGATATGAAAAAGTCTCTTGTGCCATAACCATCTGTCATCCACTTTAGCAACAAAACAACTTACTTCTGAATTGAGCTGAAAGTCATTACCTTTTTGTTAATGATGCATTGGTTGTTTTCGAATTCTAGCTGATATCCTTTGTCAAGCAACTATCCAACACTTAGTAAGTTATGATGTAAGCCATCAACATAAAGAACATCATCTGTCTTATTCTTTCCATCTAAGGTGGTAGAACCTCTACCTATGATAGGTTGGGGAGTGTTATCTCCAAATATAACCATGCCACCTTTGTACTTGTCCAAATGTACAAATCTATCTTTGTCTCCTGTCATGTGGTGTGAACATCCACTGTCAATGATCCAGTCAGTTCTAATGTCATCTTTTGAAACTAATGCTAACTCTTGTTCTTTTTCTTCATCTTCTTTGTCTATTTATTCAAGCATCTTCTCAATGTCTTTAATGGAAACGAAACCAATTTCATCTTCTCCTGAGTCATCATTAATTAAACCATCTTCAGCATGATAACATTCCTTAGTGTACTTGGGCTTGTAATCTGATCTGAAAACATCTTTACTCTTGTAGGACACTTGGATGCAAAGTGACCAATTTTATTGCATGAAAAACATTTGAATGGTAATTGTCCTTCATATTTCCCTTTACCTTTCCTTTCTTTCTTAGAAATCATAGAAATGATTTCTTCTAGTTCTGTATCTACTTATTCATTATTACTAGAGCTTCTTATAGGTTTCTTGCTATGAACTGAGGCTTTGAAGGCTGTCTCACTTTTAGGTTTTGTCTTCAATCTTGATATCTCAAATGCATATATTTTTCTGATCAAAGTTTCCCTCTTGAAGTCTTTCGAATATTTCATAGTCTCATCTAGGATATTGATCTTTCTCTCATAGTTTTCTATCAATGTGGTCATTAGTTTGTCCATTATATCATCCTCTGAAATTTCTCCACCATTGTTTCTGATACCTGAAATTGCTTCATTTATTCTTTGATTGTAAGCTCTAATGTTTTCTTCAGGTAGCATCTCTAAGTTGTTGTATCTTTTCTTCCATGTCTTTCTACATGCATTCTTTTCTTGAATGTCTCCTTCAAACATATCTTCTAAGTATTTCCAAATAGTATATGCTTTATCTACCTTCTTGATCTTAGAAACTTAACTATCAGATAGAGCACTGATTAGGGCTTCTTTGGCAATTGCATTTTGAGTGAACACTTCCTTTTTTTAATTTTAGAGTCTTCTTCTGCAAGGTCTTTCAAGGTGGGAACTTCAATTGCATGAGTGTAAATCTCATAGATCTCAAATCCAACACACTGAAGATGTGTTATCATTTTTTTCTTCCAGTCAAGATAGTTTTCTCCATCAAACTTAGGACTCTCTTTCCTGAAGTATGCCATCTGATCTACCATAAGTTGTTATGCTTTCTCTCCAAGGCACTTGGCTCTGATACCAATTGTTGGAATAGTCCCAAAGGATAACTGAGAGGGGGGTGAATCAGTTATCAGCAACTTTATTTCTTTTCTTTACTTAGATATCAATTAACATAAAACAAATGCACATTCAGATAACACAATAGAGAACACAATAATTTGGTTATGGGGAAACCAAATAGGTAAAAACCTCGGTGGGAATTAGCACCCACAAAGAACTATACTTGAGTATAATTGTCCCTATTAGAAGATCTTGCAACCCTATTAGGAGTTTTTATTTACAATGCAATAAGTATAGAGACCTGGTTAAAGGTCGGACCCTGTTAGGAGTCTTTTACAAGTAACCCTGTTAGGGGTGAGGACTCACTATCCAAAAGCTCACTGCTAAAATGATGAAGGCTGCAATCTTTAGTAGAACATATATACACTATATCTGATAGATGAGCTATTTGAGTAGACCTATTGTCTTGATCAGTTCTAGTGTATTGTATACTTCCACTTCTTCACATAGATATTTTCTTGATGAATGAATTGTCTCTACTATCCCCAAACAATGGACATTCTATTCTGTACTTTTTCTATCTTTTTTCTTATCATTCACACTTGGAGTTAATCAATTGAACTACTATAAGTATCTTCCCCAAAGGATGTGATCTTCATTGGCTCTAGGAGTCCCTTCAATACTTATTTAGTCGGCCACATCAACCACGCAACCTGTTTAGAATCATGCAACCCTAACTGAATAGACGCGATGCTTCACAAAGTCGGCTCCACCAAATTAACTCCAACTTCATGATTATGATAGAACATGTTTGGCACCTTTAGATAATTATCTTTAACTCGTAATGAAACATGAATAAAAACATGCATATCCCAAAGATAGGCGTGAATCAAGAAATAATGTAATTACGTCGGCTCTTCATAGATAGTCTTCAGTCTCTGTAACTGTCATAACTGATTAACATAACTAAATTGAAACTTCATATCTGACTCAGCGTGAATGCACATAGCATCTAGAACATGTATTGACCATGGAAATAAACATGCATAGCTCTAGAACATCTATACTGATAATTGCATATAGATCACTATTGTATATTATATGTTGTCATCAATGACAAACATACAATCAATTATTACACAAAAGAAAATCTCCAACAAATAGTTCAGTAAATAGAAGTACTAGAAATACACCTTTTGAGATTGTTCATGGCACACAAAAGAGAACTATATTAGACTTGAGAAATATTGCTAGAGAAGAGAAAAGGAGTATTGAAGTAGAAGAAGTTGCTAAGTTCATGAAGACATTGCATGAAGATGTAAAACAGAAGCTGGAGAAAAGTAATCAGAAATACAAGGATAGTGCAGATAGATCAAGAAGACATAAAAATTTTGAAGTTGGTGATGGAGTTATAGTTCATTGAAGAAAGGGAGATTTCCTATTGGAACATATGGTAAATTGAAGATGAAGAAATTTGGTCCTTGCAAAATACTGAGAAGATTTGATAGTGGAAATGATTATGAAGTGGAATTACCTGATGACATGGATATATCACCCATATTCAATATTTCAGACTTGTATGAATATCATGAACCTAATGAAGAAGTGATAGTACTGAGTGATTATCATGTAAGAAACAAATAGAGGAAGTTGAACAGATTTTGAAACAGAGAGTTGGAAGAAGTACAAGAGGAAAGGAGTACATGGAGTATCTGATAAAATGAAAGAACAGACCTATTAAGGACTCATATTGTATTTCTTAATCTAAGTTGGATTTATTTCAGGTTGAACCTGATGCATGATTCACAGAATCATTTCTTTTAACCCCAGGTGTCTGATGCAGGAACATCTTGGGTCCTTGGCAATCTGCTCAACCAAAAAGTTGTTTGCTTTTTTCTTTAGTTTGTTTGGAGGCTGCTCGATGAAGTACGTAATAATCATTGTTTCTTAGTTACTTTCTCTATCTTACTTTACCAATAGGTCTCAATGTATGTTGGTTTCTTGGTTTCTTCTTTCACCAAGTTGGTTTCTTATGCTCATTTACGTTCTTACCAAGTTGATTGTTCTCACTCAGTTGATCTTCACCTGAGTTTTTTATCCTGATCTGGCCGACTTTTGAATTTGATTTCTATGGCATAATTAATGTGGGGTCTCTCATTAGGATCTGTGTGGACCTAAATTTAGGTCTCTCTTAGGGATTTGAGTGTCAACCTATTTGGTGGACTCTTGTATATATATTTTTCTATGGTCTTAGTTTAAAGCAGTTCTTAGAGGATAGTATATTTCTGGATAGAGGAATAAGTGTTAAGATATTTGTTGGAAAGTATATGACCTCGCATGTATGAAGATCAATCTTTAATTCATTTGAATGTATATGGAAATATCCTGGAAGGCCTTACAACCTGGAATGTAATGAGTTTGATCAATTAATGAAAAGTATATGTTGTTTCTTCTCTCGTGTTTTTTCTTCCACATTGTTGTGTATTTGCAAGCTCGTTTGGTATTTGGGAGTGCCCTTGGCCCTAATTCCCTAACCTACTTGTGCTATTTCTACATTCCATCCACAGATTGATGGACAAATAGAGGTTGTAAACCAAAATTTGGGTAACTTGTTGAGATTCTTAGTTGGAGACACACCAAGTAATTGGGATTTGATGTTAGCACAAGCAAACTTTACATATAATAGTTTAGTGAATAGAAGTACTATAAATGCACCTTTTGATATTTTTCATGGAACACAACTGATAGGTATATCAAACTTGAGAGATATAGGTGGAGAAGAGAAGATTAGTGATGAAGGAGAGAAATTTTCTAAGTTTATGAAGTCATTGCATGAGGAAGTGAACCATAAGTTGGAGAAAAGTAATCAAAAATAAAAGGATAGTGCAGCTTGATTAAGGAGACATAAGAATTTTGAAGTTGGTGATGCAGTTATGGTTCAGTTGAAGAAAGGAAGATTTTTTTTTCAAACATATGATAAATTGAAAATGAAGAAATTTGGTCCTTGCAAGACATTAAGAAGATTTGATAGTGGAAATTCTTATTAAGTAGAATTACCTGATGATATAGATATATCGCCTATATTCAACATTTCTAACTTGCATGAGTATCATGAACTTGATGAAGAAGTGATAGCATTGAGTGATTATCCTAAGAAACAAACCTAAGAAGTTGAGCATATTTTGAAACAAAAAATTGGTAGAAGTACAAGAGGAAAGAATCACATGGAGTATCTAATAAAATGGAAGAACAGATCGATTAAGGAATCATCTTGGATATCTCAATCTGATTTGGATTCAATTCAGGCTGGACCTAAAACTTGATTCAAAGAATCATTTCTTTTAACCCCAGGTGTCTGATGAATGAGCATTTTGGGTTCTTTGGAAAATCCTGATCAACCAAAATATGTTTGCTTTGGTTTAGTAGCTTCTTGGAGGCTGCATGATAAAGTGCTCGATAACTACTTTTTCTCGGTCGGTTGAAGGCTTGTTTGTTCTCTGCTTGATCTTGGTTACTTGTTTTTGTCTTTCTTTATCGATGGGTCTTAGTAGTTGTTTGGCTACTCGGTGGGTTTTCATCGACTGGTCTCTGTGCTCAATTGGCTTTCTTACCAAGTTGTGTTTTTTATGTTGGATCTTCTGGCTGACTTCTGCATTTAATTTATGTACCATAATTAATGTTGGGATCTCCCATTGGGATGTGTGTGGACCTATCCAGGTCTTTTCTATTTCCTATGTTGGATCTTTAGGATTTGAGTGTTGACCTCATGGGTGGACTCTTGTATATATTTGGTTTTATGTTCTTATATTTTAGGGCATGAATTGGGATATAGAAGACAGTGTTAGCATATTTAGATGGCAGGTTTGTGACCTCACATGTATGAATATTATCTTGTAAATATCTGAATGTGTATGGCCAAAACCAAAAATACCTTATAGCCTGACATGTAATAAGTTTGATGAAATAATATAAAGTTCTAGTGTTTCTTCTCTCCCTTTCTATGTTTTTTTATTCTTTTGAGTTATTCTGCAAGTAAGCTTGGATAGCTAGGAGTGCCTTGGGCCCCTTTTTTCCATCCATCCTTGCAACACTAACCTTTCCAATGTTTAAGTAACAAGACTTAAAATGAAACAAAAGAAACTAGAGTTCTCTAGACTTCATTACAATGTACTCTACTCTCTCCTCTTCATTCATTCTCAAGAACCTTTTGGCTCTTTTAGTTTCAATCATGAAGGTGTCATATGCCTTTAGCATAGTGCCTCAAATAAAATTAGGGATGGATTTGAGGGCCTCATATACACTATCTAAGATAGAATATGAATCATATTTATCCACTTTGATAACATGAGGCAAATGGAGGTCCTCTTGCAGGTTTTTTATTGTTTCACAAATCGCATCCAATGAACCAGCCATGCTTTCCTTCTTCTTCTTTCCCCTCCTTGATGTTGGTGTTGAAGGATTTGGCCTACCACTTACACTAGATTGATTGGAGTGATATAATTCATCGTCCAAATCAGCTATAGTCTCAAGAGGTGAACCAATAGGGATTTCTTCATCACAATCCAAGTCAAGAGCCTCATCCATATTGTGCCCTTCTTCTGTCTCTTGTGTAGTAGTAGTCATGGTACCTTTAGCTGTGTCATTACCCACAATGAAGGCTAGTTATTTGTAGTACTAGAAGGGTTGTCTCTTATACACTTTGCATTTTTGAATTCTTTTCTTTGCATATTTCCATAATGAGTGAATTAGATCTTTGTCTTGTATCACTAACTTAATAAGAAGGAAATATTGCTTAGATCAGCATATTCAAAAGAGCATGTTACCTTCAAAACCTCTTCCCACACCCTCTGGTCAGCATCCATACATTGAGTTCTCTCATTCCATGCAAACCCACTCATACTCCTCAACTCTCTCATAACTCTAAATTTTTTTTTCCATCTTTTCAACTTGTTTATGAAATTTTCCTTTGATAGATTGAGGCTCATCTCAACATTGAACCTCCTCTCAATGGTGGTCTAGGCTTCTTTTTTGAAGCCCCTTCACCTTTCCTTCCTAGCTGAACTTTCTCGTGGAAAAAGTATAGACGCTTTTATTTCATTTCCCTTGTCCACATAACCTTCTTGGAGGAAGAGGTTGTCTGGCTTACTTGAACCTCATCCTCCATGCTCATCATGAGTTGAGTGAAGGAAATAACCTACACCACTTGTTAATTGAAATTATTAGCTACATGAAAATGAGGATGGACATTAAAGAAACACTCATACAATAGTGGCATATAATCCAAAATATTGCATTTATGCATACTATCTAGAAATATGTATTAGAAGTCTTTATTATTCATCCTCATTTCCATGCAGCTAAGTATGCATGTACGAAAGATTTATGTCCTCTGCATTGTATGTTGTTGAGAAAGTTTTTCCATTGTAAAACTTGGGCAAAGCAAGATTTATACCATAATATTTTCACATTTGAAGTAAAATAGTTATGTTTTAGTATATATATGCTCATAGAATTATGTTCTACTATATATATGCTCTAGTATATAGTTATGTTCATATAGTTTTACTATATATGATCTAGTATGCACTAGTACATTTGAGACCTCTTTTTGATGGATATGTGTTGCAATTCCAACACTACCCTATTGGGCAAGCAACACAGACTAGTGTTGCAGTTTTGGTGTAGGAATCACCAACAACTAGTATGTGCATCATTATTGTGATGGTATCAACCATCATAATATGCACCAGCTATGATGGTCAACCTGCCATCGTTACGCATTATGAGTGTCACAAGTACAATGGGTGTTCGATGGATGTGTTGTACATGCAATGTCTATTTATTAGATTATTCTGACATCTAGACATCGCATGTAGTGCTTTGACATTGGTCGTTCTCTGAATACCATCACAATTACAATGGTATACTATATTTAAAAAAATAGTATTTGTCATGCATGGATGGAGTGAGACCTTAAAATATTGAGCTTCTCTTTATTTTGAGAATATTTTAACATTATCTACTTAACAGGGCCAACCACATGAAGGTGGAAGCTCATCTGGCCCCTCCTAAGAGCCTCTTATGACCATTTACGACACTTTAAGACCTCTAATATGTATTATTAGGGATCGTAAAGGTTCATAAGGGGTCCTGGGACATAATAGCTGAGAAAGATAAATGTAGGCATCATGGTCACAATTCTTTGGAGACACCACTCAATTATGCTATGTCTCCAAAGAATTGTGACCATGATGCCTACATTTATGTTTCTCAGCTATTGTCAGATTAAAAGTCTTCTAAGGAACATGTCGTGTCTATGTGGAACTGCATAGGATCTTCACCAAAGGAACATAAATAATGAAGGTACCAGACATTGCTTGAAGTAATGAAGTGTTGACCCAAGGTTGAATCCAGTATGCTCCTACATGATCTAGAACCTGCAAGGAAGGAAAAGATGGGGTTAGATCCAAAGGATCTAAGAAATGCCTAGCACCCTATTACTAATCCCCATCTATAATTATTCATGTGCATAGTCAAGCCATACACTTCTAAAAGTCACGATCAAGCATAAACAATGGAGGGGACATTATCAAGGTCAAATTTCATGCCTTCAAATTTTATATATGTACAGTTATTAAATTTCATGCCTTGAAATTTTATAACATAGTTCCTTAGAATTTTATCTTCATATGGTAGCCATGACTCAAAGTAGGCATTCAAGCTTTGTCTTTGTTGGTTGTATTTCCTATTTTTGTGTTCGCCCTGTAAAATTTTTGAAATGCTTGTCATTCCTATGCCCAGAAGGTTTAAAATCATGTTTGAAATTGTTTACATACCTATGCAAATAATTCTTTAGCCCTAAATTCTTTGAAAAATGTCAAAAACCCTGATCCCTTAGGTCATTTTTATTCAAATTGCAAAAAAGCCCTAAAATGCTCAAGCTGGTTCTATTTCTATGTTACCTTTTTCATGACTTAAATTTAACTTTGTTTGCATGTGCTTATTTCTTAATCACCTTGTCTCATGAGAAAGAATGAATATTCCTTATGATCTCATGACTTAGTGAAAATATTTAGTCGTGTAGTCTCTTAATGAAACAGAATATGCTGAAATGGTTATGAGACTTGGCACAGACTGTTGATTTTATGATAAGTTCTGACGGTAGTCACATTGTCTCTTGATGAAAGCAGAGTTAGAAATTTTATAAAGTGACTTCAAGATTATTCAGTTGCATTATCTCCTGATGTAACCTATGGTCATGAGTTAGGTTCATATGTTAAATTTTCAGTGTTGTCACCAAGTCTCGTAATCAAATGTGAGTTAAGTAAAAGAACTAGAGAATTAATGACAGTCGTTCATCTTATCTTAAATTCGATGGTAGTCAGGAAGTCTCCTAAATAAAGCCATAGTTTAGAAACCATCAAGCGACGAGGAGATTCAATATTTTCTAGGTATCTAGATAAACCTAGGTTAGATGTTAGATTAAAAATAGTGGTGTCAACAAATCTTGGGATGAAAGACAAGTTAAGTTAAAGATTATGAGATTTAGCGATAACCATTGATTTCAGATAAGATCAGACAGTAGTCACGATACAAAGTTAAAAATTCAAGTAGGATCAAGCAATCAAGAGAAAAGAGGAAAAGGTAAGACATGCATCCATTTGTCACTAAGTCTCATGAAAGATTAGGGTTTGTAATAAAGATTACGAGACTTAGTGACAACCGTTAGATATAAAGGAAAGAGAGATGAACGGTAGTTGCGTTCTCTCCAGATGCAAATTATAAAGATAAAATAATCACATGATTAAGAGACTAAAGTTTTTAGTCATGAGGTCTCCTGATGAAACATGAGTTAAAGATTTAGTCTAGTGACATATAGATTCCACAGTTGCCAAGACTCTAGATGTGACCCAAGGTAAAAAGAAGTTAAGAAAATGCTTTCTCGCGATGTCTACATAAGATGAAGGGTTAAGTTAAAAGATCAAGCGACATTGAGACAACCATTGATTAGGAGTTTAATCCAATGGTAGTCGATAATTCTCTTGAAGAAACTGCAATTAGAAAAAAATTTAAGTGACAAGGAGATCACTTAGTCGCTGGGTCGCTAGAAGTAAACTAGAGTTAAATAAAGACTTGTCTGAGGTGCCATTATGGACAATTACTGACCAATCAGACTACAGAGATTTTGAGAGCTGGAAAAGTAGTCATAATAAGAGTTAATGCAGCCAATGAGATTTGATTTTGATTTCTTTTCAAATTTTATAAGGTTTTAAATGCAAAAGCACTCATCAAAAATTGATTACCTAATAGTTTGAATGCCACGACTAGAACCAAAGATTGATGTCATAGTGCATATAACTAATGGTGAAGTGATTGAACTACCAGTTTGAAGGGGCATCTGCATTATATTCTCAATTATAAGTAAGCTTGTCCATTGTTTTGTTCTTACCAGAGTCTGATTTCTCAGAATGAAGAGTTCAAAGAGATTTTAGTATTTTCTGAGAAAAAGTTAATTCTCCAGCAACAAGTGATTCAAAAAGGTGATTTCCTGATTCAGAATTCAACAAAGATTGTGATTGACAGTATTTTCAGAGTTTAGAATTGCATATTTCAGAAGAATTCATAGTTGGTGGTGAGGGTTTTTAGTAGTTTTGTTTCAATATCGGTGAAAAGGGGTATTGAGGATAGAGAAGAAAAGGAAGATGAGCCAAGCATAGAGTGTGGCATCCACTAGTGGAAGAAGTGATGATGTTGATGATGAGTCAAAGGGAAAGAGGAATTATTCTCATGAATTTCTCACTTTGCTACTAGGGTTGAGCCAAAATACAAAGGTAAGTGTGAATACCTTGATTGATGATTTATCTTATATTAGGGATGCAAAAACCTCAAGTTCCTTAGGATATTCATTGTTTAATTACTTAATGAACAATAGTGATGGGCCCATGCCAATTTCAAACCCTTGGACCTATGGATTAGCTAGGTTGATTGTGCCTGATGTCTTTGTAGATGTTGACTTCATATTAGAATTTGCTTGTAGATATGAACCCCTAACCAAGACACTTAAGAGGGATGATAGAAAACCCTTGCTCACATTGGACTGAAATACTTTCATGAAGACCTTTAATGTATACTACCCCATGACCACCAAAATAAACCTCAAGAGCCTAGAAAATAGGTATAGCAGAGAGTCTGGCATTGCTGCCAAGTTGATTAAGGAACATAATGTTCCTAAGAAAATGAAAACCTACATTGTACCCATGCCAGGAGAAGCCCTATACTTTTACAAAGACTTAAATTTCTACATCAAGTATATAACATATGCACTATGCAGAGTTCTTGGAAAGGATGTTGGAGCAGAGAGAATCACCTTATATATTTTGATGATGGTGCTAGATATGTAGAGCCTCCATACCACTTCTAATTATGACTACATCTAGTATATCATTGATCAAATACACCAGGGATTTGTAGATATACAAACTAAGAAGGATCGTCCAAAATTTATGCATTATTCAATCCTTATGCATTTGATCCTATACTACAATTTTCTACTGATGAATTTTTAGTTTCTGCAACTGCAAAGGTTTCACTATGGTCAGGCCAACCCTATTCAATTTTGGATCATAGTGTGGAACTATACCTCCAGGGAACAAGAGTTTTGTGCCTTCGAAAATTGGATAATTTATCCAATTCTTATATGCTTGGGTGTTGATAAGACTAGGTAGCCTGTTAAGGTAATACAACTGTTGAGGCGCTGCCAATATCTTGATAAATGGCTAGGAGACCATAACTGGGGAGACTTCTATTTTGAGAAGAAATTCATACTGATAAGGGTATATGGTTGTACCCACCCTCCCCATATATTACCATTCCATGTGCCATCGAGGATAGCTACAATGGAGTTCATTAGGCAGCTCGTTTTGACAGATAAAGAGCATTTGGCACCACACAGGAAGGGTAATTTTACCCCAAGGCAATTTAAGTTATAATTTTACTATTGGAAAGAAGGCTCTAGACCTAGTGACTAACTGGATGAGTCATTACAGGATGAATGTTTCCCTGCATAGATATTTTGATATAGAGGGTTTCATCCTTAGTGCTAAGAAATTGTTGACACCAACCATCCCCTACACAAAAGAACATGAAGAGTGCATGGAGGAGGATTTAATTAGAAATATTCTGGAGGATGAGGAGGTGGAAAAAAGAGAAATTAAGTTCAATGAACTTATGGACCTAGAGAGGCAGGTGAAAAGAAAAGGAATGAATTTTTGGGGTTTCTATCCTAATGTGCCTTATTTGAAAAGGCTAGATGCTACGATTAAATCTCATACTCTCCTATGCAATCAATTATAAGATGCATTAGTGGTTCCAGAGAAAGGCTAAAAAGAGAATTCAGAGATTGGATATGATGACAGTGATGAGGGCTATCCTTCACCCACTACCTATCTAGCTTATCAAGAAGTTACAGTAGAGCAGGCAGTTCAGGGGGAGGTTATCATTGACCTAACAAAGGTCCCAGAGAAGGAAGTGAAAAATGATCCCCCACCCAAGAGACAAAAAATAGAAATAGGGGAACCTTCTAGGAAAAGGAAGACAGATAGAATTGGGGCTCTGATAAGAGAAGATAGGCCCTATGAGCATTTATTGAGAAAATAGATCAGGGCATGGAAATAACTGCAAAAGGATATAGAAGAAGAGCAAGAATTACCTCTAAGGTCATGTATAGATGACATGTTAATACATCAAGAGGAATTCCTTAAGGATGAAAACTTCATTAAGAAAAGATAATTCAAGGATTTCCTCATATGGAATAAGCAACAAGTTGGAAAATAGTTGCAATTGGTAGGTGGTGATCTAGTCACTCAAGAAGCCTTACAAACATTGCAGGGTTATGATCCTCAATCTAAGGAAATTACACCAGAACAGGAAAGACAACTGGTCAAGGCTAGTAGGATATTATTTGTGGAAGGCTGGGATTTGTCTTCAACTTTTATAATAGACCAAATAAGAAGGAAACCTGATGTCAAATTTTCATCAAAGACTCATGTTGGGGATAGGATCAGAAGATTTGGATATAACCCTAAATCTCAGGCACTTGCAATGTGGAGCTTAGCTCCTAAAGATCAAAATCCAGCCCTTCTAAATATTCAAGAAAAGATGGAGGGTAAAAAGATCATATGGACACTCCATAATACAATGGATTTAGAGATATCCCAAGTACTGACCCACTTTTCTTAGCTCAAAGAGGCAAAGATATCCCAACTATCATAAAAATTGTAGAAACTCACTAGTGATGCTAGTGATATTGTTAACGATGGGGAGATAGCACTGTAAAAGTTCAAAGAACCAGAGAAGTTCATAGATGAGTTAACCAAATAGTTACTACAAATAATAGAACATGTCCCTATTGAGCCAAAAGAAGTGATGGATGTTGAAATCCAAATAGAAGATACATGGGAGATACCTACTAGAACAGAGCTAGGATTCACAGAGCATAATAATGTTGTTTTGGAGGCATTGACTTGAATTTTGCAGAATAGAATTGACACCATCAAAGATAAGATTGATGTGGTGTATGGGGCTTATGGTAGGTTTCCAGGCCTACAAGAAGAGGTTGCTAATTTTTTGACAATTTTGAATACTTACTATTCAACCTGGTCTGGTAGGACATCACTTTTTGAGAGGTTGGCATCAGTGCAACCATTAAGGTCATATTTTCCAGAAATAGTATCTGTGGTTGGTATAGAGATAGAGAGGATTGGGGCCACCTTGTCCTTTTTCAAAGAAAAATAAAATCAAATTGAGGCAAGGTTGAAAATATTTAGGGTGATTTATAATAGGTTTATACGCCCCATTAAAACTGAGGATGATCAGATCAAGCCATTAGGGTTATGGAGATCAGAGTTTGATAATGTGCTCCCCAACAAGGACATTTATGCATCTGATCAAGGAGAATTAGATATGGAGAGGTACAATAAACTTTTGGATGATGTAATAAAGGAAGAAACAGATTGCAATAAGTTCATCACATATGTTAAAAGTATAACAAATGCTAGGTGGGAAAGGAAAAAGGCTCAACTGGAAAGTATTTATAATTTTGAGTGGCCTAAGGAGGAAGATGTAACAACATGGGACATCATGACAAACAACAAGAAGAAGAATCCCATCATAGTTGACTTGGATGTCATGGATGAAGAGTAAAGGGGACACATGGCACTTGATCTATGAGCACAGGTAGGTTAGTAATCTTGAAGAGATTAGTGTAAGTTAGCCTATATTGGAGGTCACTAAATCTTATTACAAATATCAGATACTATCTTTAATATATGCACACAAAGGTTCTGACATCCACAAGAAGACAAATAAATATCAGATCTTATTCTTCAGCTTTGTCCTCCCACCGCTTGGTGTTTTCTTGTCTTTTGTCTTTTGTCTTTTGTCTCTTTCTATGTTTTTAGGGTTAGGTCTCCAAATCATTCGAAGATTGTTGCATCCTTGTCTTAAGGATTCCAAGATTATTTGAGACTATATATATGTAAATGTAACTATTTTGTAAGAGAGAGAGAGAGTTGGAAGCTTTAATAGAATTACAAGCCAGACTAAAAATTGTGTCTGAACCATTGTACTATTTGTCTATCTATATGTATTTGAAGCTTTAAGACATGAATAGAAATATTTTTCAATCTCTTTTCTGCATCTGAATTGTCTCTTTACATTTTAGTTATAGTTCTTGTGTGTTTATCTATAAGGAATTTAAGCACACTGATCATAAGGTGATTGTGCAGTTACTTGTAAGCTCCTTCAAGAAAGGATTAAATTGTTTCAAGTAACCCTAGGTAACATAACATTAGTTTGAGGATTGGATGATAAAGTTGTAGGAAGAGGATAGTATATAAGGTATTCTATCTTTGTTGCAAGTGTTTTATTGATTACCTTACTATGGATTTATACAAGATATTGACTCATAGCCTAGGGATTAGGCACTAGTTTTATGTTTTCTAAGTAATTGATTACATTCCAATATTTTCAAATTACTTAATCATATACATTACAAAATAAAAATTCCTTTCAAGTGATTGTATTCTTAGGGTACAGTTTAGTTTTGCTAATTCCTTGAAGAGAGGATCATTAGGTTGCCCCTCCTACAATCAAAAGGAAGAAGGATGACAATCCTTATCTCATTGGTTTATGTTATCAAGACCATAGCCTGGCTTATAGTATTCTATTTTAAATTAATCATTGAAATCTCCAAGGTATTTTATAATCTGTTACAGTGAGGTCAAAAGTAACAAACCAGTGAATGAACTAATCCACTAAATATATTGATTGAAGAATCAATCTATTATTGGTAATACCTGCCTGAGTCTGTGGAGCTCAAAAAAGAAGGAGGTGATAATAGGTATCCCCAGTATTATCAAATACCTCATCAATTATCCTTCCTCTTTCATAAAAGGGAGTTTGCATTCAAGTCTATAAGTATACTGTCATTTTAAGGTTGTGCTGCAAGAAAAAGAGCTAACAAATTGGCAAATCCACTGGGGAGAGAAGTTATAAGGTCTTGTTAAGAATTTTAGAATATCTCTGGTGTTGTTTTAAAATATTGATTCAAGTTATAGTTGAGTTTTTCCCATCTGAGTCTCCTAAAAAATTGGTGACTCTACTGGGGAATGGGTATAATTAATTGTATCTAAGGACTATCGTAGAATTTGGTTAAAATAGACAAGTCTTTTTGAACACTAGAGATTGTAGAGTCTTGATAAGAGTATTTAGAAATCTTTGTAGTTTTAGAAGATAGTATATTTACAGTTGTAGTTGTCAAAGTCCTTTTGATAGTATTCCTTCGTCCCAAACAACTATTGGGTGGTGACTCTCAAGTTAAATCTTTGAGATCAGTACAAGTTAAGTGAACATCTTTCAAAATGAATACTAGGTCAAAAATGAAAGGGAATCCTGAAATTGCATTAGATGGTGGAATCCCATCAACTCCAATGATGGAGATGTCTTGGAGGAGGAAAAGAAACAAAATAATTATAGATGAAACTTCTCCAAGAATTAAAGACAGTAATACTTGGAGAAAGGATGGAAGCAATTGTTGGAAATACAATAATGGGAAAGCAAGATACTAAGAGGGGGGGTGAATTAGATCTTCAAATATAAACACTTAAAAAAAACTGATTCACATTCATACATAAATGAATCTAATGTAATCTCAAATAGCATCCACACCATGAAATAAATAACACATTACACAATAATTTGGTAACCCAAAAACCCAAATAGGTAAAACTGGGGTGGGGATGACACCCACAAAAGTCTCCACTACTGCAGTAATAAAGTGTACCAGTTAAGGTTACAATGTTTGATTACAAAATGTAATCTACCTTGTGAAAGGTCTACTCTGTTAAAATCTTGATATCATTACAATCTACCTTTTTAAAGGATTTAAACTTACAATGAAGTAAGCACTCTATTAAGAGATAAATAAAGGCTTGCTAAAACCACTTTGTTAAGAGATTTTCACCTGATACAATGATTAGAAAGTCTCAAGTATCGATCTTTTGATATGCACTCTGATGCTGATGACGGATCTCCTCTTTTCAATATCTCTTCTGATCTTATAATCTGATATACCTTTACTCTGTTGTTCACTGTGTTATGCTCTATTTGATCTCTTCTTTTGAACAAAATAACCCTTTGTGCATTTTACTTCAAAATGCAGTCACTTCAACAATTACTCTTCTACTTCTTGCTCACACACAAAATAGGGTTTCAAAGCAATCTAATATATCTATACAGATCTGACAGTGAAATCTAGATCAACGATCAAGATCCAATACCCATACCATGATGGTATTACAATTAATGCTTACAATGAATCATGCATAGGATAAAACATTTAAATGCATAACTAACTTCATATAAGAATATTAAATGCATACATTAGTCGGCCCAAAAAGCTTATACCAGTCGGGCGGATCACTTATCCTTTAAGTTTGTATCATTCCTGACAAGTATAAAAAAACTATTCTACTCGGCACTTGACTATCTCTACTCGGAATTTAACATCTCTATCTTTTACTCGGCTCGATAATGTAACTCAGCAAACTAAAAAACTGCTCAGCAATGTTGCTCGACCTTGCATAGTTTTAGCTCGGCCACAATGATAGCCAACTAAAACTGCCTAGTGAAATGACTAAGTGTTGGGCAATAATCATTAACAAAACTTAGAGATTAACAATCTCCCCCTTTGATATTAGTGGCAAAAACACTTATCATTACTTCTGTTCATTTCAACAAAATATTGCCTAAGTACACTAAGTACTCCCCCTAGGAGTATACTTACACAAAAATTGTACAATGCCTTCAAAAATTATATACAAGTGTACCTTTGTTGTACTAATGTATCCTTTCATACTCCTTACTAACATCTATACTAGCATCCTCCTTTAGTAGTACTAACTTCCTTACTAACTTTCCCTTGTTTTGGTCACTGATTGCTGGTGGGGTTAAGTTATACTTATCCAAAAATTGCTTATGAAGCTGTTGACGGGGTTTTGCTAACCGGGTCCGCCAACAGTCATAAGTTGTCACCGGGTTCCGGAGTTCGGAGAAATTGGCCAACTCCGCCTGCAAAGGTTGTCCGGGGAAATAAATCCTCTGGGCCTTCAAGCACCTGGGTGTCGGGTCACAACGGTGCGGGGCTCGGTTGGGAGAGGTGACTATTTTTGAGGGGGATAGCTGGTTACTTCAACTCATTCTCCTGGAGATTCAGAATAGTAAGGGTTTCCCAGAGTATTCCACACTTAGAAAATAAAACAAAAAAGATCCTGCAGGGTTAGAAACATTCATCTAACTATAGTCATGCTGAAAAGTCTGGAACATCAACAACACTCTGAAAGACTACACTAAATACCAAAAAAATACACAACCATCAGTTAGCATTTTATCAGTAGAAAAAATAAAGAGGTCGTTAATCTACTTTAACATATCAGAGTGAAGGACATATAGAACATTAAAACATGAAATACCATTAACTCAGAAGCAGAGACGTTAACAACTTCATTGCCAAAAATCCTTCCTTCTTCATTAATGTTTGGTCCAACAAGCACTGGTGCATGATACAATGGTGGCTCCAGGGGAGCATCTAACTACCAAGACAAATGGAGCATTGAGCTCTGCAACTAAAACCAGAAATCACTTTGCTATTTCTTATGGACAACAAAATCATCAATTTCGCCGACCCTTGGAAATGGGCCGATTTTCCTATTTATACAACTCTTTCTAACCCTAACCCTATTTTACTATGCTTTAATAAAATACAATATCTGGGGGCTGGTACTACCTGCACCACCCTACAAAAGACCTGGAGATGGAATAGGTCTGCCATGTCAGAAGAAGACAAGAATATACATCGGAAGAATTGGCCTCGAGAAGAGAGCCAGAGAGGAGAAAGAAGAAAGTAAGTCCCCCAAGGACCGAGGCTACATGCCTCATAAATGGGAAATGTGGCGCCCTATCTCCAATGTGCCAGTGTACCTTTGAACGACGCCTCGAGAAGATCACCCTGTCAGAAACCAACTGCCGAGCCAATGCCTCTTGATGTGTCCAACTACCCTCTAACAGTCTTTATTAACCACCTCTGAAAGTGACCAGTCAGCCTCGGGGACCGGGACACGGATCACTTTAAAGAATACAAAATCGTGGATCCGGAACTCCGGGATCCAGGAACTTACGCCCCCAAAAGAATAAAGAATGCTGAATGCACAAATTTCCCCGGTTCCCGGAGAACGTTCAAGGTTGTTTATTATCATTGAAGGCCTGAAAGATGTGGAAAATACCATCTTCATCAATCTTCCTCAGGTTGGCCCTTTTGTGTCTGGCCACTTCAACTTGTTCCGCCAAGTTTGGAACATTATTTTGGAACTCATCTGCCATTCTGGTGGCATCATAGCCCTTAAACACCATTTTGGTTATCTTTTCCATTCGGGCCCCATCCATTCCCTCTGGGGATTGATACCAGGATGTCATCCTTTCATCAAAATTCCCCAAAACTGACTCCTCAGGGGTATAAGTATTTGTACCAAGGGGATCAACCCCGGAAGCCTTTATTACAAATGACTTGTATAAATTAAAAGAATATTTCATTGTGTTTATCTTTTCTTGTAAAGACTCTACCAGTTGCTTGGTTACCTCCAATGTGAGGTCCAGTCTGGAGTGTTGAGCCTTTAAGAAATCAAATGATTCCTCACCCAAAATTCTGGATTTGGAAATTATGTCTTCTCCCAGGGTGAGGAGCTCTTTGAACTCCACCTTCCACGCCTGGTAATTCTCGGTGTCACTCTCCCATTGCTCAATCAATGCTTCTTCCTACAAAATCATCTACCAGGCTGTATACAAATCTGGGAGAGTGGTCGCTAGGAAATGCCGGGTGTTTCCTATTTGTAGCGTGACCCAATCGTCTACTGCTCGGGCCTTCTTCTTCATTACATGCAGGGAGTCTATGTCACTCTGCAATAATTCCTCTGATGTGGACGTTTGTGGAGGGGCAGCGTTGAGAGGTTAGGCCACCTCTATAAGAAACCCCATGAGGTTTGCATTCTTCTCTTTTTCTACCTTGAGCCTCTGGGCCTCTTTTTCGTATCGGGCCTCCACTGCCCTTGCCGCTTCTTTTAGCAGGTCCACTTCGCCCTGCTTTCCTCTTTTTCCCAAGGATACCTCTGCAATATTGTAATCCGCGGGATCCGCGGTCACTTCATCGGCGTCTGGGGGAGGTGTTGCCACCACCGCAACTGTTTCTCCGCCCAGCCCAGTTCGAAGGGTATGAACCGTCTGGGCCTTCTTTTCTTTCAGCGGGGCCTGAGCCAAGGCCATCATTTCGGCCAGGGAGATAGGGACTGTTGGAGCTGATTGGGCTTTCCTTTTTCTACTCTCTGCCAACCATGGAGGTGGGAGGGGTGGCCTTCCTACCAGAGTTTTTTCTTCGGATCCTCTCCCGGTGTCTGGTGGCAGCTGCTCCTTTTCAACAGGTATTTCCTCTGTTTCCCTCCCTGCTAGAAATTCTTCAGTAGCAACATCTTCTTCAATTTCTATCTCCTCAGCCTGGTTTGTGATGTTAATTGTTGTGTCTAGACCCCGATCGGCTTCTTTGGGGATCTCTTCATGCTGCTCTTCTTCTTCATCTGTCTGTAGTAGGGGTGGAATTGGGCCAAGATTCAGAGTTTGGGCTGCTGTGATCACCTGCCTGAAGGTCGCCCCCAAGAGTGGCACTTGGAACACGGTGGCTGGGGTTATGGTTGGTCCTGAAGTTCTGGGTCTGGGTTCCCCAGCAGATGCCTTTGGTTCACTTGGTGGCTGTTGGCCCACTCCCGGACCTTCTGTTTCAGAGGCCCCAGAAATAATCTCCGGTTTTGGCCTCTTTTCTTCTGTTTGCTGCTCTTCTTGTCCCGCAGCTTCTTCTTCCCAGTCTTCCAGGTCCACAGCCTCTTGTTCTTGCTCCGCGACTCCTGTCCCCGCTTGTGTATCACCCCCTTGCATATTTCTGAACTCATCGGCTGTGAACATGTCAAACTCCTCTTCTGGAGGGGGACTGACTGGGATATCTGCCTGTTTTGTTTCCTTCTCCGGTTCCGGGGAACTAGAAGAAAGGATCTCTACTTCTTTTGGGAGGGGAGCCCTGGGCACCGGTTCTGCCTTGGGCTATTTTATGTGCTTTCTCTTCCTCCGGGTGATCAAAGGCGGCCCCACATTTGCTATTGCTGCTACCTCCAAAGGATCCACCCCCGTCGCCTTCGCCATTACTGTTGCCAGCGATGGGGAGGAAGGAGGAAGAATTGGTCCGGCCATCAGCGGGGGAGTGGCAAGCCTTGTGATCAATTGCTCCCTCATTTGTTGGGAGGTAGCTACAGATTGCCTAATCTATTCTTGAATGGGGACTTGCTGCGCGGGGGGAGTTGTCTCTATCCCCTTTCCTTTATCTGCGCGTTGTGCAGAATTCTAGGCCCCTGGAGTCAACCTTGGTACCCGTGGTGGTGCTTTCATTACCGGTCGGGAGGCCAGGCGAGTACTCCCGGGGCATGCCTTTTTAAAATAGGCATGACTTCTCTCAAGCACCTCCCGAGTGAAGTCCTCAATTGTGTGGTACTCCTGGACACCCCAATTCATTGGCGCCAGGGGCATTTTGTCCATCCCCTTTTCTTTATACTAGGGATCTATGGTGGGGGCGTCATCTGAAAAGCCCACCGGGAACCTCCGGAGCTTTAGCTCCTGCATCATTCCAGCCGTCATTCTATCGTAATACCAGCTGTGCACATCCATATCATCCTGGCGATCTACCCATAAGTCTTCTATGTGTGCATGGTGGGGGTCCGCAGCTTGGGGCAGTGCCGTTGCAATTCTGCCATGCGGATCAAAATTTTTCCGCGCCAGATAAAATTCCTGCAAGTTGTAACATTGAAGCTCATTATCTGCCTCCTTTGCGGCGGCCAAATTGCAGGTTTAGTTCCCACAGGAGATTGGGAATGAAATTTTTGGGACCTTCTTGTGGGCCAAGAGGGTATGTAGCTCCATCATCTACCGGCAATATTCCAGCAGCACGATCTTGTCCCCACAATGTTTGGGTAACAAGTAGGGTTTCCCGGAGAAGCCGGCGACCCTAATGTATGTGTGCTGCTAGAACTGGATGTAGTAGTGCCCATAACTACTAACCAACTTCATCGCCTCAGTAGACAGGCGTTATCCGGCATCCCGAGTGGGTGTGAGAAAATGATAGTAAATGAAGGAGTCATTTACCCGGCAGTAACTAGGAAAGCTGGCTTCCCATTGAATCTGTGGAAAATGGTCCCACGGTGCTTTTTGTCCCCGGCCAAGTCCAAGAACGCCATCTGTAAGTAGGCCATTGGAGTGGGGCCTCTGTTGGGCCAAAGCCCAGAAAATATAAGAAGTCATGTAGAACTTCTTATTCTCGTTCAGTTGTTGGAACTGGGAGTCGACGTGGTTGGAGATAATGGTCGCCCAGTCAAAAAAATCTCCCTTAGTGGAGATGCCCAGGAGGAAACAGTACATCCACTTTGCAAATTCCTGGGCGGAGGGCTGCCCAAATACCCGGGCCAATGCTATCATCCCCATTTGGATGCTTTCCTTAAATTCAGAGCGGGGGATATCTATCTTCATTTTTTTTGGATCCCTCTTCGGGACCTTTAGCCAGTGAGTATTCATGTACACCCGAGTGGCATCCTCCAGTTGGTTGAATTGTTTCAAGGCCTTTGTCCTCATGAGCACCGAGGATCTCTCAAATTGTGGGATTCCCATGCCTGCTTGGAAAGTAACTGGGTCAAGGGACACCAGTGGAGTGGGGAATCCCGACGGTTCTGCTGGTGCTAACATGACGGCCTGGATAGAAGAGTTATAGTGGGCTGCCAGAGTAAGAACAAGCTCCGGGGACTGCATGGAGCATGGGAAGCAAGCTGCCTGAAGAATTTTAGAACCTCTGACGTTGGTCACAATTGTATCTCCAGCCTGTCGCTGTATATTCATTATCTTTACTAGAGCCTGCATTTCTGCCCAAGTTCCGACATCGGGGTTGGTCATAAATTTTACCTGGGACTCAATCTTTGAGCCCACAATCTCCTCACCCTGCATATACTTCATGGTGAGGGGGAGCTTTGCCAGGGCCTTCTCTATCTTAGACTTTGCCGCTGCCCTGGTCTCGGTTGTGGATGGCAACTTTGGACTTCCGGAAGGGGATGAGGCGGATGCTTCAGACATGGTTGTAAAGTGAAGTCTGGACTTGCGAGACAAAGCGATCGTCAGAACATATTTATCAAAATAAATCAGTAACTCCAGGGTCCAGAGTTCTTACCACCGCGCCATTTTCTTTTCCTGAAAAGTTAGTTTTTTGCATAAGTATCCGAAAAGCAAAACATAAACTTAGCATTTTCTTTATATCTCTGGGTACGGGAAATTTTGTCACACTCGACAAAGACATGGGATGAATGACGGGAAGGGGGCCCGAAGCCTAGAGAAATGACCGTTAGTAAAGAAGAATGTGGAAGTAGGTTCACGTGGACACCACGTGCACTAGCATTGAATGGATGGGGTGGCACTGGCGGCGGAGTTGACTGTTTGAATGCGCGAAAAGGGAAAGCCACTTGGCCAGAAGTAATTGCGCAAATGAAAAATAAATGAGGCTCTACCAGCCTTGATGGAGGAGAGAGAAAATTGCCTATTTGAAACCAGCCAAGAGCCGAGCTTCAAATAGGTGGTTTTCTGCCTCGAAGCAAACTTGAAGCGAAAAACCAACAGCAAGGGTGACTCGACCAGCTCGTCGAGCCACCCGGAAGGATATACAGAGAGCCGAAGGGTATATACATAGAAAGGAGGAATATATACAAGGGTTACCTACAAAATATACATATATCCATGAATATACACACGGGCGACTCCCGCAAAAAAAACCAGACAAAGCTGAAACAAGAATATACAACTATTTACATTACATACATGCTATCTGCAGGCTATTCACAAAATATTTACAAACTACCTACATGTGCACAGAAGGCGGACAACCTTCTGGCAGAGCCGAGCCACTAGCAAGCGGAAAAACTAGAAGACCAAAGGAACAACAGAGAAACAAAGCAAACGCAAACAAAAACAAGCCAACCGAAAGAAAAACTAGAAAATGAAAGCAAAGCGAAGAGGAGGGAAGCAGAGAAACCAACCTGAAAATGCAAAAGGCGGAGGAAGGGAAGATTACTAGGAGAACTCTGCAATAGCTTTGAATCATCAAGCTGTCAAGATCACCACCACAGAGCACTAGTGTATGTCTGAGAATAGTAGAAGGTGTTAAGTTTTGATTATCGCAAATCTCTCGATAACTGTTCTGCTAATCGCTTTGAAAATTGCTCTATTTCGCTCTAAGTGCTTCAAAGATTTTAATCATGGTAAGTGTGAAAATGACAGGTGAGTCTATTTATACCCATGGTAAAAAGTAATCCTCCACACTCCAGAAATTTCAGGTTAGGCAAAACACTCAGACTCAGGGCTCGGGGATTCCTTACGATGATAATCCTAAGACTTAGGAACATCATCACAAAGAATCCCGGAGTCCGGCATCCGACTTCCAACCAAAAGGCAACCTCCAGGATTCAGGATCCCAGAGGGGAAAAACAAACCAAGGAAATGAAACACTCCGGGGAAGAAAACCCCAGAGAAAGAAGATAAGAAGGAAAAGAAAGACTAGGCAAGGTCGCAACAAAAGAAAAGCAAAAACCAAAAAGGGGGGACCCAACATTTTGCACACAAAATGTAGGGACGGGGATGCAAGGCATAACAAATGGCGACTATCTGGGAAAAATGTCTTAGCGCATTTGAGAACCATAGAATCTCTGGTTAGCACAACTGGAACAAATCGTCCTCCTGAAGCATTTGGCAAGTAGAGAGCAGCATATCCAAGAGAACCCGACCATGCAGGAGTCAGTCCGTAGCCTTTCATCAGTGGTGTCGTGTGTGCTTTGGAAGGAAATCAAGCCGATGACCTCTGAGAGGAAATAGAGAAATGGTACTAATTACATCAAACCAGTTATCAATTTAATTGCTTTTCCCCCGGAGACCAGAGTTTCATCCCACTTTTCCTCATTACTTCATTTATTTTCAGGTGGGGAAGGCGGTACTTCTTTCACCATTGAGCCCAAGCTTAGCTAAAATTCAAATGGCGGTACTTCTTTCACCTATCCACCTATATTTAGATATCTGGAGAGGATAAAACTCCAAACCCGGAAGGAATTCCTTTAGATTTTCAGACGTGGATCAACCAACCAGTACAGCTGATCTACCCTCGGCATGTCCGATTACTTGTCCCTTTTATTATTATTATTCACTGATTTCCAGACTCCAAGAGACAACACCCAATGGAGATTGCTTGAAAATGTGCCATAACCCACAAACAATCCTGGAGACCAAGTTGATTCCACCATGATAAAGACAGATTCTAGAGTTCACCATGCTGGAGACATTGCGCCAGAAGCCAAAGTTATGCGAAGCATTCCCGTTCCCAGAAGATGGAACAGAACACCGGGGCCAAAAGAAAGCCAAAAGCGAAAACAAAGACAACAAAGCAAAAAGGGAGACTACCCTGAAAGGTAGCCAACCAGACTATTTACAAGGGGATATTTACATATAATACAACTTTGGACGAACTTACCCTTATTCGAAGTAATGTTTGAGAAACTTCCCATTAACAGGCAATGCGATAGGTTCTCCAGTCAAGGTGTTAAGGCGATAAGTATTCGCCCCACAGATTTCTGAGATTAAGTATGGTATGAGCTAGAGCTGCTGGAACTTGGTGTGCTTTCCTTTCTTCTCCCAGGCCTTATCCCACAGCAGGACCAGATCCAAAATCTAAAAAGCCTTATATTGGGCTCTTCTGTCAAACCATCATTTTACTACTGCTTGATGACGCGCGAAATGCTCAAGGGTTGCGTCTTGTTGTTCCTCCATCCGCACTAGATTCAGGAGCCGAACCTCCACAATGTTGTCCCTGTTGTTGAATTCCTGCATAAATTATAAAACTAGGATCTGTAAGTTGACTGGGAATACAGGGTTCTGACCATAAACCAAGTGGAATGGGGATGTTCCCAGGGCGGCTTTGATACGAATATGATCCGCCTAGAGGGCAAACTTTGATTTTTGGTGCCAATCCCAGGGATTTTGTTCTAACAGATGTTTGATCACCTCAAGTAGATTCTTGTTTGTTGATTCAGCAACGCCATTTCCCTGAGGGTAATAGTTGCTGGAGAACTTCAGTGTGATCTTTCGGTTGTAGGTCCATTCGAGTAATTATGCGGAAGAAAATGCTGGACCATTGTCACATACTAAAGCAAAGGGCATTCCAAACCTTGTGACGATGTTTTCTTCCAAGAACTTGATAACTACGTCCGCCGTGTTGTTCTTACAAGGTATAGCTTCAGACCACCGGGTGTAGTAATCAGTAGCAGTCAGAATATATCAGTGGTTGGCAGACGAGTTGGGGTTGATCTCCCCGATGAAGTCAAATGCCCACTGGGAAAAGGGTCTAGCCTCATAGACTGGTTGCAGAGGCATGGCTGGGTTATGCTCACGATGTGCCGCGGTTTGGCAAGTATGACATTTCCTGACATGAGCGTAAACATCTTTGAAGATACAGGGCCAATAGTATCTGGCCCAGAGGATCTGATGGGTAGTGGCGTTAGCTGAACCATGCCCGGTCCCAAACTGTCCATGGAATTCATCAATTATTTTTATAGCTTGGTCCCTGTTGATTCACCGGAGGTACACTCCCTTGTAATTCTGACGGTAAAGCATGGAGTTTTTAATCATGAAATTGGCACTTTTCATCCGCAGGGCGCGACATTTATGGGGAGGTAATCCCTCCGGGCATTTGTTATTTAGCAGCAAATATACCAGATCG
Organism: Thuja plicata; assembly: GCA_018584345.1. Classification (NCBI taxonomy): domain Eukaryota; kingdom Viridiplantae; phylum Streptophyta; class Pinopsida; order Cupressales; family Cupressaceae; genus Thuja; species Thuja plicata. The sequence continues at coordinate 1,101,308 of MU223174.1, read as the reverse complement.
GTATACCACGGATCCTGGGTAATGGACTCCACTGTATAAGTATGGCATTCTATGTGAGGAGTCTCCTCTGCTATGGTTTGACTTAGTCCCTGGCCTCGGACTATTTTCATGGGCTGCATCTCTAAATCGTATTCCTGGAGGATGGCCATCCATTTCCCCCGTCTCTCGCCCAATTCACTCTGCATCAGCAGATATTTGATAGCCTGGTCCGGGATGATAGCATGCACTTTGCTCCGGAGAATATAATGCCAGAATTTCTTCACGGCATGAACTAGAGCAAAGGCCTATTTTTCCAGTGATGAATACCGGACTTCAGCGTTCTTAAAGGGGGGACTCATGAAATCAATTGGTCGTTCCTCCCCTTTAACTTTTTGGGTTAGCACTACCACAGTAGAATGCGGTGAAGCAAACGAGTAGATGTAAAACAGAAGGGAATAGTCCAGACTAGCCAGGATAGGTGCCTCCATTATGGTCTATTTTATCTGGGCGAACACCCACTTTGCTTCAGGACTCCACTCAATTTTGGTATCCTTTTTCATCATTTCGTTGAGTGGCTTAACTATCTCTGCGAATCCTGTGATGAATCGACGCACGATGTTGATTTTTCCAAAGAAGAATCACATTTCTTTCTTGCTACCAGGCATCTGTAAATTCAGCAATGCTTCGACTCTATCAGGGTCTATGGATATACCCTTCTCGGAGACAATATTCCCTAGCAATTTCCCCTCGGTGACCCCGAATATGCACTTCTTGGGGTTGAGGGATATTCCATACCGGCGACATCTCTCGCAGATCTGAGTGAGGTGGGCGGCGTGATCACGCCTATCTTGGGAGAAGACGGTCAACTCATCCATGTAGATGATTATGCATCAATTTACAAGGCCCTCGAACGCAATGTCCATGGCCTTCTAAAAGGTAGCCCCTGCGTTGATCAAACTGAAGGGCATTCTTCTATAAGCAAACGTTCCCCACTTGGTGGTAAACACTGTTTTCTCTCTATCCTTATACTTGACCATGACCTGGTTGTATCCCGAATATCCATCCAGGAAATACATCATCTGGGATCCATTTAATATCTGCAACACCTCATCAAACGAGGGGAGAGGGTGATTATCTTTTTTAGATGCCTTGTTCAGATTTCAGAAATCCACGCAAAGGTGGATCTCACCACTTTTCTTCCTGACTGGGACCAGGTTGGCAACCCATGTAGTATGTCAGATTGGGAAGATGATCCGAGCTGACAGTAGTTTTTCTACCTCTTGACGAATCAGAGGCTCTATCAGGGGGTTGACCGGTCTTTTCTTTTGCCGGAAGGGCTTAGCGTCTGGCTTCAAGGGAATGGTATGAGTCATGATGGATGTGTCATACGTCTTCAAATCTTCATATCCCCAGGCAATCACATCAATGTATTCTCAGAGGACCGCGAGAATCTTCTCCTTTTCCTCAGGGGAACAGGAGGTGCCTATGTGGATGATTTTCTCTTCACCGGGCTGGCCGATGTTAACTTTTTCAAACTTTCCTCCCTCAGGGGGGAGGATACCTTCTCACGGGCCTGAGGGTCCGAATCGAAGATTCATTCCAATGCAACCATCCCCTTAGGGATAGTTTTGGTGGGCAAGTCCATGATCCCATCGTCTTCATCACCCTGTCTAGTGTCATCGTGGTCTCATTCCTCCACTATCTGATCCTCGAAAACACCAACATTGGCCATGAAGGCCAGGATATGTTGATCATCCTCAAAAACCTAAAAGTGAGTAACATTGTCTGGAATGGAGGGGGTGGGAACCATCTCAACTGAAAATCTCCAGAGTCGTGAGCTAGCCATCGGCTCAAGTGTGCTGGCAGAAACAGCTAGGGCATCCAAGACATAGTTTCATCACCGGGGAATAAGGTCAATGCCAAAGGCATCAAAATCTTCAATGAGGCTCCAAGCTCGATTGCGGTATGCGGCCAGCCTTTTGTCATGACAAGTGTATTGACTCCGAACTTGTTTAACAACCAACTCTGAATCACCCAGGGCCTGGAGGCAGGTGATACCTTTCCTTAGTGTGAATAAGAGTCCAAGGACCAAGGCCTCGTACTCTGTGACATTGTTTGTACAGTTAAACTGCAACCTTTAGGACGCGAGGAAGGATTTCCCTCACGGGTTTATTAATTCTACCCCGGCTCCACAGCCCTGTTTGGATCGGGACCCATTGAATTTAAGGGTCCACAAGTCATTGTTTGTAATCTGGGGCTAGGGAGGGGGAGTTTTCTTTGGATCATTGCTGGGAGACTTGGGGATTTTCTCCCGGACTACCGGTGTGAAAGTGGAATTTATCCCCGAAGGCGTTTTGATTTGTGATTCTCGGGCGGATGGCACCAAAGGAGTGCATCCCGTAGAAGCACTAGGTCCCAGGGAATTGGTTGTGTGTTCACCCTGGAGAATATCAAGCTGCCCGGTAGCGATTGACCGACATGGCTCACACTCATGCTCTGAATGTTTTTGGTAATGCAATCGGCACCAAGTGCCGGATAGGAGTGTGGCAAGGGTCGTTGTGGGGCCTTGAGAGCTGGCTTCAACTCTCACCTTTTCTTCAAAGTCCTGTGCTCTTTGCAACACTACGGGATCCTCTCTGGGGATGAAATCAAATGTCACAATTTCAAGGGGTCAGTACACCCCCAGAAAAGACTCGGAGAAAAGGACTTCATTGACCCTCCCCACTTCGGTAAGGGCCTGTTTCATTCGGGGTTCACTTTCGACCCGGATCTGATTGGATTCTCCTTCCCATGGGAGCCACAAGTGGGTGAAGTCGGTCGAAAAGTATCTATTTAAGGACTTAGACCAATTCTAACTTAGTAACATCCCGTAAGTCTCTGGGATGTCCACCACTTGGATGTCGATAATGCTGGCTATCCTGGGGTCTTGGATAAGATGTATCCAGACATTTTTCAGTTCCCCCACCATTTTTAGAGCAGTCTTATCCAGTTGGATCATTGCGCCATTAGACAGGGTGGGGTGGAGTCTGAGCTTCTGACAAATGGATAAGGGTATGATGTTACCTGAAGCTCCAGAATCTACTAGGCAGTTGTGTATATTTTTTCCATAAATGTTCAGGCCTAGCAGGAAGGGAGGATCCTCATTATTTCCATGGAAGACAGCCGCATTAGCATCTTTGAATGAGACCGTCTTGGGAGGGTAGCTAACTGCCTCCGGGTTCCCTAAGATCTTCAGAAGGGACTTCTTCTACTCAGGGCAATTTAACAAAACCTCCATCAAGGTCATGGAGGTGGTGGTTTTCTCTAACGCCTTCGTGATATCGAACCTTCCTCCTGGGAATGGGTGACTTTCCTCTACGAGGTCTTTCGCTTGGTTAGGGCTAGGACCTTTTGGAGGGATGGGTCGATCAGCTGCATTACTCTGGGGAGGAGGAGGATCTTTGGTAGGAGGTATGGGCGTGTAAGCTGGTCCTTTACCCGCCTGGCTCCGGGTGTTGTATGGAGCCCGTGGTTTGTTAAAGGCATTGGCCTCAAAGGTGGAATGGATTCATCAAAGAATCTCTGTAGTTTAGATTCTTCTTCATCTTCTCCAGAAGTACCGAAGAAGATGGTATCACAGGTGAAGGCACTGTGGGTTTGCTCTTGGACAGGGGGCTCTGGGGGAGCGGTATCATGCGATTGCTGCCTATCCAGCTAGGAGATCATTATGAATTTCTCCAAAGTGGCACAATTTACCTCATTGTGCAAACCTGTATCATGTAGCTGACACCAATTAGTCATGGGCTGGAAGTATACGACTGGCGTAAAGTGGGATGGTCCAGCACCATTTTAGTTGGTGTTTTGGTTCAGAGGCGGGCCTCCGGTGTTAGCGTTATTAGTCCATTGTTTTTGGTTGGGCCTAGGCCCGTTGTTGAAGTTTCTTCCCCTGACATTGTTGTTTCGCTGGCCGGAGAAGATATTTCCCCTCTGGAAATTTGAGTTTTGGGGCGCGTAAGATCCAGCCTTCAGCTGACACATGTCCATGGTTAGGGTGGACAGCATTCGCCGAAGGGACTCAACCTCGGTGGTCAACTGAGTGTTAGCATCACAATGGGACGGCTGTGGCTGTTGTTGGCTTCCTAGGAAGGCAGCAGGATTAACCGGAGTCGAGGGCGACAATCCTCCAGCCGCGGACGACTGGAAGAAGGGCACTCCGGGTGGCTGTGTCTGAGTATGTTGTGTCTGCTGTGGCTGATTCCAAGGGAAGACTTCTGGACCCGGTGCCGTCTGGGTCTAGGAGGGGTAAACATATCGCGCCTATTGGTCTATCAAAGGGGGCGGGGGATTCACCGCCATCAAAGGGGCACCTATTGCCAGATTGGGATTGTAACCCCCGGCGTAAGCAGTTCCGTCGGGGATCATGTTGAAAGGTGTGTTGTGTCCAATCCCGCCAGGGGATTTATTGAGACCGCGAGATAACTCTAAGGCCAGATTGTAGACTTTTTCCAGAGTATCCCGGTCGCCCAGGGTGGTTGTTCTCCAGAGGAGAGTGGCAACAAAAGGGTCCATCGCATTGAGGTATGTTTGTATGGTAACGTCTGGCGAGGGGACAAAAGGGCCTATGCACCTCTTTAGGGAACGCTAGAACATATGGTTGAATGCTGCGAGAGGCTCATGGGGTTCCTTTCTGATGGAGATGAACTGGCTGTGGGACTATGCTGGGTCCACATGCACGCGAAAGGTAGCCAAGAAGGCATCTTCCATATCCTGCCAAGTATTGATGGAGTTGGCAGGTAGGTTCAGGTACCAGTTCAACTCGCTTTGTCCCAAGGACAAGGGAAACATGTGGGTCACAACATCTTCATGCTAGATCCGGTGTCGATTCATGGCATCTTTGTATGCCTGTAAATATTCCTCTGCGGTCCGTGAGCCTAAGTGCTCATATCGTGGACAAATCTTTTTCGGGTGGGAGGGTAAATCATTGATTGCACCCGGAAAAGTGCCCATTAGGGACCCAATGTTTCCAAAGTATGCAGCCATTGGGGGAACTATATGTTGGGTAGTTTGAGTACTGGTCCCCGGGACCGTCTGAGAAGTTTGAGTATTCGAAGATATGGTGGATCCCCAGACAACAGTGGCTGGTATGAATTTCAACATCCGTTTCTTTCGAGCAGGAGGCTCGAGCTCGACAAACCTTCCGGGATTCGAGGCAGACCTAAGGATTCTTTCAAATTTAGCTGGGGAAAAGGACCCAATCCCACTAAAGGCTTGTCTCCTAAAAATACAACTCGGGGAACCCTCATGAGGTGTAAAATTGGAATCTTGGGAGGGGGATGAGTTCATGCCCTCATTCTAGCGCCAGTTTCTGTTGACGGGGTTTTGCTGACCGGGTCCGCCAACAGTCATAAGTTGTCACCGGGTTCCAGAGTCTGAAGAAATCAGTCAACTCCACCTGCAAAGGTTGTCCGGGGAAATAAATCCTCAGGGCCTTCAAGCACCTGGGTGTCAGGTCATGACGGCACGGGGCTCGATTGGGAGAGGTGACTGTTTTCGAGGGGGATAGCCGGTTACTTCAACTCATTCTCCCAGAGATTCAGAATAGTAAGGGTTTCCCAGAGTATTCCACACTTAGAAAATAAAATGAAAAAGATCCTGCAGGGTTAGAAACATTCATCTAACTATAGTCATGCTGAAAAGTCTGGAACATCAAAAACACTCTGAAAGACTACACTAAAGACCAAAGAAATACACAACCATCAGTTAGCATTTTATCAGTAGCGGAAATAAAGAGGTTGTTAATCTACTTTAACATATCAGAGTGAAGGACATACAGAACATTAAAACATGAAATACCATTAACTCAGAAGCAGAGACGTTAACAACTTCATTGCCAAGAATCCTTCCTTCTTCATTAATGTTTGGTCCAGCAAGCACTGGTGCGTGATACAATGGTGGCTCTAGGGGAGAATCTAACTACCAAGACAAATGGAGCATTGAGCTCTGCAACTAAAACCAGAAATCACTTTGCTATTTCTTATGGACAACAAAATCATCAATTTTGCTGACCCTTGAAAATGGGCCGATTTGCCTATTTATACAACTCTTTCTAACCCTAACCCTATTTTACTGTGCTTTAATAAAATACAATATCTAGGGGCCGATACTACCTGCACCACCCTACAAAAGACCTGGAGATGGAATAGGTCTGCCATGTCAGAAGAAGACAAGAATATACATCAGAAGAATCACCCTCGAGAAGAGAGATGGAGAGGAGAAAGAAGAAAGTAAGTCCCTCGGGGACTGAGGCTACATGCCTCATAAATGGGAAATGCGGCACCCTGTCTCCAATGTGCCAGGTGTACCTTTGAACAGTGCCTCAAGAAGATCAACCTGTCAGAAACCAACTGCCAAGCCAATGCCTCTTGATGTGTCCAACTACCCTCTGACAGTCTTTATTAACTGCCTCTGAAAGTGACCGGTCGGCCTTGGGGACCGGGACACGGATCACTTTAAAGAATACAAAATCGTGGATCCAGAACTCCGGGATCCAGGAACTTACGCCCCCAAAAGAATAAAGAATGATGAATGCACAAATTTCCCTGGTTCCCGAAGAATGCTCAAGGTTGTTTATTATCATTGAAGGCCTGAAGGATGCAGAAAATACCATCTTCATCAATCTTCCTCAGGCTGGCCCTTCTGTGTCTGGCCACTTCAACTTGTTCCGCCAAGTCTGGAACATTATTTTGGAACTCATCTACCATCCTAGCGGAATCATGGCCCTTAAGCACCATTTTGGTTATCTTTTCCATTCGGGCCCCATCCATTCCCTCCGGGGATTGATACGAGGATGCGATCCTTTCATCAAAATTCCCCAAAACTGACTCCTCGGGGGTATAAGTATTTGTACCAAGGGGATCAACCCCGGAAGCCTTTATTACAAATGACTTGTATAAATTAAAAGAATATTTTATTGTGTTTATCTTTTCTTGTAAAGACTCTACCAGTTGTCTGGTTACCTCCAATGTGAGGTCCAGTCTGGAGTGCTGAGCCTTTACGAAATCAAATGATTCCTCACCCAGAATTCTGGATTCAGAAATTATGTCTTCTCCCAGGGTGAGGAGCTCTTCGAACTCCACCTTCCATGCCTGGTAATTCTCGGCGTCACTCTCCCATTGCTCAATCAATGCTTCCACCTGCAAAATAATCTGTCGGGCCGTATACAAATTTGGGAGAGTGGCCGCTAGGAAACGCCGGGTGTTTCCTATTTGTAGCGCGACCCAATCGTCTACTGCCTGGGCCTTCTTCTTCATTACATGCAGGGAGTCTATGTCACTCTGCGGTAATTTCTCTGATGTGGACGTCTATGGAGGGGCGGCGTTGAGAGGTCGGGCTAGCTCTGTAAGCAACCCCATGAGGTTTGCATTCTTCTCCTTTTCTGCCTTGAGCCTCTGGGCCTCTTTTTCATATCGGGCCTCCACTGCCCTTACCGCTTCTTTTAGCAGGTCCACTTCACCCTACTTGCCTCTTTTGCCCAAGGATACCTCTACAATATTGTAATCCATGAGATCTGCGGTCGCTTCATCGGTGTCTGGGGGAGGTGTTGCCACCACTGCAACTATTTCTCCGCCCGGCCCAGTTTAAAGGGTATGAACCATCTGGGCCTTCTTTGCTTTCAGCGGGGCCTGAGCCAAGGCCATCATTTCGGCCAGGGAGATAGGGATTGTTGGAGCTGATTGGGCTTTCCTTTTTCTGCTCTCTGCCAACCATAGAGGTGGGAGGGGTGGCCTTCCTGCCAGAGTTTGTTCTTCGGATCCTCTCCCAGTGTCCGGTGGCGGCTGCTCCTTTTCAACAGGTATTTCCTCTGTTTCCCTCCCTACTGGAACTTCTTCAGTAGCAACATCTTCTTCAATTTCTATCTCCTCAGCCTGGTCCGTGATGTCAATTATTGTGTCTAGACCCTGATCGGCTTCTTCGGGGATCTCTTCATGCTGCTCTTCTTCTTCATCTGTCGGTAGTAGGGGTGGGATCAGACCAAGATTCAGAGTTTGGGCTGCTGTGATCACCTGCCCGAAGGTCGCCCCCAAGAGTGGCGCTTGGAACACGGTGGCTGGGGTTATGGTTGGTCTGGAAGTTCTGGGTCTAGGTTCCCCAGTGGATGCCTTTGGTTCACTTGGTGGCTGTTGGCCCACTCCCAGACCTTCTGTTTCTGAGGCCCCAGAAATAATCTTCAGTTTCAGCCTCTTTTCTTCTGTTCGCTGCTCTTCTTGTCCTGCAGCTTCTTCTTCCCGGTCTTCCGGGTCCACAGCCTCTTGTTCTTGCTCTGGGACTCCTGTCCCTGCTTGTGTATCGCCCCCTTGCAGATTTCCAAACTCATCATCTGCGAACATGTCAAACTCCTCTTCTGGAGGGCAACTGGCTGGGATATCTGCTTGTTCTGTTTCCTTCTCTAGTTCTGGGGAACTAGAAGAAAGGATCTCTACTTCTTTTGGGAGGGGAGCCCTGGGCGCCGGTTCTACCTTGGGCTATTTTATGTGCTTTCTCTTCCTTCGGGTGATCAAAGGTGGCCCCGCATCTGCTATTGCTACTGCCTCCAGAGGATCCACCCCTGTCGCCTTCACCATTAAGGCTGCCAGCAATGGGGAGGAAGGAGGATGAATTGGTCTGGCCATCAGCGAGGGAGTGGCAAGCCTTGTGATCAATTGCTCCCTCATTTGTTGGGAGGCAGCTATAGATTACCTAATCTATTCTTGAATGGGGACTTGCTGCGTGGGGTGAGTTGTCTCTATCCCCTTTCCTTTATCTGTGCCTTGTGCAGAAGTCCCGGCCCCTGGAGTCAACCTTGGTACCGGTGGTGGTGCTTTCGTTACCGGTCGGGAGGCCAGGCGAGTACTCCCGGGGCATGCCTTTTTAAAATAGGCATGACTTCTCTCGAGCACCTCCCGAGTGAAGTCCTCAATTGTGTGGTCCTCTTGGACACCCCAATTCATTGGCACCAGGGGCATTTTGTCCATCCCCTTTTCTTTATACTGGGGATCTATGGTGGGGGTGTCATCTGAAAAGCCCGTCGGGAACCTCCGGAGCTTTAGCTCCTGCATCATTCCAGCCATCATTCTCTCATAATTCTAGCTGCGCACATCCATATCATCCTGGCGATCTGCCCAGAAGTCTTCTATGTGTGCGTGGTGGGGGTCCGCAGCCCGGGGCAGTGCCGTTGCAATTCTGCCATGCGGATCAAAATTTTTCCACGCCAGATAAAATTCCTGCAAGTTGTAACATTGAAGCTCATTATCTGCCTCCTTTGCGGCGGCCAGATTGTAGGTGTAGTTCCCACAGGAGATTGGGAATGAAAAATTTGGGACCTTCTTATGGGCCAGGAGGGTATGCAGCTCTATCATCTGCCAACAATATCCCAATAGCACGATCTTGTCCCCACAATGTTTGGGTAACAAGTAGGGTTTCCTAGAGAAGCCGGCGACCCTAATGTATGTGTGCTGCTGGAAATGGATGTAGTAGTGCCCATAACTACTAACCAACTTCATCGCCTCAGTAGACAGGCGGTATCTGGCATCCCGGGTGGGTGTGAGCAAATGATAGTAAACGAATGAGTCATTTACCCGGCAGTAACTGGGGAAGCTGACTTCCCATTGAATCTGTGGGAAATGTTCCCATGGTGCTTTTTGTCCCCGGCTAAGTCTGAGAATGCCATCTGTAAGTATGCCATTGGAGTGGGGCCTCTGTTGGGCCAAAGCCCAGAAAATATAAGAAGTCATGTAGAACTTCTTATTCTCGTTTAGCTGTCGGAACTGGGAGTCGACGTGGTTGGAGATAATGGTCGTCCAGTCAAAAAACTCTCCCTTAGTGGAGATTCCCAGGAGGAAATAGTACATCCACTTTGCAAATTCCTGGGTGGAGGGCTGCCCAAATACCTGGGCCAATGCTATCATCCCCATTTGGATGCTTTCCTTAAATTCAGAGCGGGGGATATCTATCTTCATTCTTTTTGGATCCCTCTTCGGGACCTTTAGCCAGTGAGTGTTCATGTACACCTGGGTGGCATCCTCCAGTTGGTTGAATTGTTTCAAGGCCTCTGTCCTCGTGAGCACCGAGGATCTCTCAAATTGCGGGATTCCTAGGCCTGCTTGGAAAGTAACTGGGTCAAGGGACACCAGTGGAGTGGGGAATCCCGACGATTCTGCTGGTGCTAACATGATGGCCCAGAGAGAAGAGTTATAGTGGGCCGCTAGAGTAAGAACAAGCTCCGGGGACTGCACGGAGCATTGGAAGCAAGCTTCCTAAAGAATTCTGGAACCTCTAACGTTGGTCGCAATTGTATCTCCAGCCTGTCACTGTATATGCATTATCTTTACTAGAGCTTGCATTTCTGCCCAAGTTCTGACACCGGGGTCGGTCATAAATTTTACCTGGGACTCAATATTTGAGCCCATAATCTCCTCACCCTGCATATACTTCATGGTGAGGGGGAGCTTTGCCAGGGCCTTCTCTATCTTAGACTTTGCCGCTTCCCTGGTCTCAGTTGTGGATGGAAACTCCAGACTTCCGGGAGGGGATGAGGCAGATGCTTCAGACATGGTTGTAAAGTGAAGTCCAGACCTGCAAGACAAAGTGACTATCAGAACATATTTATCAAAATAAATCAGTAACTCTGGGGTCTGGAGTTCTTACCACCGCGCTGTTTGCTTTTCCTGAAAAGTTAGTTTTTTGCATAAGTATCCGAAAAGCAAAACATAAACTTAGCATTTTCTTTATATCTCTGGGTCCGAGAAATTTTTTCACACTCGACGAAGACATGGGATGAATGACGGGAAGGGGGCCTGAAGCCTAGAGAAATGACCGTTGGTAAAGAAGAATGTGGAAGCAGGTCCACGTGGATGCCACATGCGCTAGCATTGAATGGATGGGATGGCACTGGCGGCAGAGTCGACTGTTCAAACGCGCAAAAAGGGAAAGCCACTTGGCCAGAAGTAATTGTGTGCATGGGAAATAAATGAGGCTCTGACAGCCTTGATGGAGGAGAGAGAAAACCACCTGTTTGAAATCAGCCAAGAGTCAAGCTTCAAACAGGTGGTTTTCTGCCTCGAAGCAAACTTGAAGCAAAAAACCAACAGCAAGGGTGACTCGACCAGCTCGTCGAGCCACCCAGAAGGATATACAAAGAGCTGAAGGGTATATACATGGAAAGGAGGGATATATACAAGGGTTACCTATAAAATATACATATATACATGAATATACACACGGGTGACTCCCGCGAAAAAAACCAGACAAAGCTGAAACAAGAATATACAGCTATTTACATTACATACATGCTATCTGCAGGCTATTCACAAAATATTTACAAACTACCTACACCTGCATAGAAGGCAGACAACCTTTTGGCAGAGCCGAGCCACCATCAAGCAGAAAAACCAGAAGACCAAAGGAACAACAGAGAAACAAAGCAAACGCAAACAAAAACAAGCCAACCGAAAGAAAAACCAAAAAATGAAAGCAAAGCGAAGAGGAGGGAAGCAAAGAAACCAACCCAAAAATGAAGAAGGCGGAGGAAGGGAAGATTACCAGGAGAACTCTACAACAGCTTGGAATCATCAAGTTGTCAAGATCACCACCACGGATCACTAGCGTACGTCTGAGAACAGTAGAAGGTGTTAAGTTTTGATTATCGCAAATCTCTCTATAACTGTTCTGCTAATCACTTTGAAAATCGCTCTATTTCTCTCTAAGTACTTCAAAGATTTTAATTATGGTAAGTGTGAAAATGACAGGTGAGTCTATTTATACCCGTGGTAAAAAGTAATCCTCCACACTCCAGTAATTTCAGGTTAGGTAGAACATTCGGACTCAGGGCCCGGGGATTCCTTACGATGATATTCCTAAGACTTAGGAACATCATCACAAAGAATCCTGGAGTCTGGCATCTGACTTCCAACCAAAAGGAAACCTCCAGGATCTAGGATCCCCGAGGGGAAAAACAAACCAAGGAAATGACACACTCCGGGGAAGAAAACCCCGGAGAAAGAAGACAAGAAGGAAAAGAAAGACCAGGCAAGGATGCAACAAAAGCAAAGCAAAAACCAAAAAGGGGGGGACCCAACATTTTGCACACAAAATGTAGGGATAAGGATGCAGGGCATAAAAAAAGCTGCAGGGTGGATTCAAATGTTGTATCCCAACTTTCCTTTGCAACCTTCATAACTTCCAGTTTGATTTCTAGCTCGACAGCTAGACTCACTAAACTCTCTACAGTCGATATATTTGCACTGCTCTATGATAACTCTTTGGCTTTGGAAAGTTCCTTCTATATTACCTCCAAATGAGGTAACAAGCTTGTCTATATAGTTATCAACTTCTCCATTATGCAACCATCTTCAACCATAATCTGGGCTATTCTTCTTTGTGCATTTATCAACTTATTAAAATGTAAAGAACTAGAGGTAGTATCTTTACCTAAAGTATTACCAGTTGATCTCAAATCTAACTGTATCTTCTAAACAAGCTATGAATTATCCTTTTTGAAAAATTCAACATCACATAATTTCCTATACAATTAATAAACATTGGCTGTAACTTTCTCTAAGGTTTCTACAAGAACAGAAAGTTCAACCTGTTTTGTTGCTATCTCTTCTGAGATCTTCTCTAGAACTTTGCTCTCAAATCTTCTCTTGGACCATTGTAGAAGCTTCTCATTGCTATCAATGTCCTAATCTATTACTTTCTATACAATGATGATGATTTGATCGATGATTGGAGCTTGAGGAATTTCATCCTCTAAGTCAAAAGCTTTTCTAAATATGTCTTTGATGTCATGCAACACCTACTTTTGCTTTTGTTCTATCTTCATCTCTTCCTGTCTTTTCTTCCTTTTAAGCAACTCTTGAAGAGTCCTAATTTGTTCAAAAGATAACTCATTGGGATCCCATTGTGGAATCACAATGAATTCATCTAATGTTACATCTAAAATCTATGACTTCTTCTTCAAGATCTTCTTCTTCTTCATTTCTGGAGAATTTATGCTCGACAGCATAATGTCTTTCCCTTTGACACTTTCAGTATCCAATGCCTCCTTCAATTCTGTCAATACAGTCTATGGGTTTGACATACCACTAGTTTTAGGACTTGTGGGAGTGGATGATGTAGAGTGTGGTAACTCAACCAACACTTGTGCAACCTCTTCTTCTTTAGGCTTATCAACAATTTTTGTTGTTACAACTCCACTATCTAAAACTGTCTTCACAACTTCTAAAATAGGTAGATCTTGTGAAGTTACCTCTTGTTCTATTGCTTGCTAATGCCCTTCACTTTGCTGAGTACTATCAGCTTCAATTTTATCATTAGATGTTGTGGACTTGTCTTCTTCAGTATCAATTTCCTTAAGAGGTGAATCAGTGGCTTTTCCACTCGGCATATGTTGTTCCTCGACATTCAAATTTCTTAGATCATTAACTATATAATCCATAGGACTATCTGTAGTTAGATCATCAATTCTTGTTGCATCTAATGCATCCTTAGTCTGGTCTTGTTCAGTGGAAATTTGATCTTTGACTATCTGTGGTTCGGGGGTAGTCTTTTCTTCAGCTTCTTGTGCCTTTGGCTCGGATGTCCCTTCACCAGATTTCTTGTCTTTTGGAATGATTAGTCCAAAAATATCTTTCCAAATCCTTGTACTCTGTTGTACTAAACCTTATATATCGTTCTTCAAAACAAAATATCCTCTGAGTTTGGGAACAAACCTATTCTTGTACTCCTTAATAAATTTGGCTCTTTGTTTTGAGGTTAAGTCAGGAATTATTTTGGCTAATGTTCCTTCTTAGATCTATCTCTCAATGGCAAGTGAAAATTCCCATTTTCTTGACAAAAAGTCATATAGTTCATCAAGAACATGATTTCCTATCTCTGTAGGAGTCAATTTCAAGGTTCTCATCATGTCCAAGAGTGCTTCCTAAACTTTGTGCCTATCTGCTATTTTCAATTTGTCATATTTGATGAACTTGAATGTTGCTAACCCTGCTAAATTCCTTAAAGTATCACATACCTCATCAATGTTTGCTGGTTTCTTGAATTGAGCTATAGGTATGTTGGAGGGTTCATCAGTTTTTGTCAACTCCTCATCACTATTTGGTCTCAAATTTAATTTCCTTCTTGGTCTCTTTGCTGGCTCACTCAGCACAGCCTTAGGAGAAACCTTTTTCTTCCTTACCAAAAGTACTCTCTACAAATTTTCTCTTACCATACACTTTTGTTTGCACTTCTACTGGGGAAGTGATAGTAGATTCTCTTGTCCTTGGATGATTAGTTACAGGAGGTGTAACCTTAGGTTTGGCTCAGCCTGGCTTGGTTACAACAACAATTGATGGCTTCTTTCCCTTAGCCTTCTATGTAACTTCTTCTGATGCACTGACTTCCTCCTCAGTAGAAATATCCTCACCTTGTCCAGTGGATAGACCTAGAGGTGCATCCTCAGGTTCTTCATCACTACCCAAGCCAACCATTTTCTTCATATTTTTCTCTATCTTCTTTCTTTTCCTCTCCATAGTTCCTTCATTCAAACTTCTAGAGATCTTAGCCTTAGCTTCATCATAGTTTCCAAATCTCTCTGCAGTGGTGTCAACTGCCTCAGCTAGGAGTGCAATGATTGTAGCTAATGCTTCATCAACATTGATCTCATATGGAAATGGCTCCAAACATGTTATTCTAGGAGTCACTACCTTAATATAAGTGTTATCTGTGTCAACTAGAAAACATATTTCCTCATAGTGTTTCTCCACTAGTGACTTAGGAATCCTAGTCCTTAATCTCATTCATTTCTTGAATTCTACAAAATAGCTACGAAAGGGTAAGGGTAGGTAAGCATTGAATGTTCTACCCATTAAGTTAGTGCAGGCCAGCTATCCTTAGCCTTAACATAGCTTTCATCCCACTCGGCTCACTACACTCAGCTTTCACAGAATTTTACTCGACAAACAAAACTCGGCACTCACTAAAGAACTCAGCTTTAGTGTCCATGATAGATGCTCGGCACCTATAGTGCAATTTTCTCATCTCGGCATTTTGTCTTCAAATATGTCCTGGTGCATCTTAGCATATGCAAATATGGACTTTTTATACATTTCATGTTAAGAACTGATGTAATATAAGAATTTTAAATACAGTTCCTTACATACCTCTATCTCTTAGTTGGAGATGATGTGATCACCTGATCCATTGGATTGGGTGACCTCAGCTTCATTAGCTTCACTACTGTATGGTTCAGACTTCTTAACCCATGTCTTGTTCATCTGTTCCCTAATTTTCTCAATAGTAGGTGTAGGTACTCTCATTTTGCAATCTTTCCTTGTATGACCAATTTTTAGACAACTATGACAAACTAAGCTTTCATTCATCCAAATTTTGGACTTACCTCTGAAATGTGTCCTTATGGAGTTTTCTAGAACATGTCCCAACTCACCACAGTAGTGACAACTATGCCATGTATTGTAATCTCAATTGTGAGTATTGCCTTTTCTTGGTGATTTCTCTTGTACCTTTGATGTCCATTACTATTTACCTTTAGATCTACAATCTTGTGCTCTATGACCAAATTTGTGACAATTATAGCAATTACCATTGAGTCTAGGTGTTTTGCTTGCCTTTGCCTTACATTCACATACTTGGTGTCCATACTTATTATAGTTAAAGCAATAACCATTAAAGTTGGTTTTAGGATTGGACTTACCATTTTTGCTTCAGCATATGTTTTTTGTATGACCTGGTTTTCCACAGTGGTGACAAATAGGTTTCTTGTTTCTCAGCTTTGCATTCTTTCTTTCACCTGTCTTAGATGATTCTCCATCTTTAGTGGTTGTATGTTGTTCAATGTGACCTAATCCAGAAGAATCTTTAGGTCTTCTTGATGCTTCCACCAGTTGTTCAAAGTAGCTCATATCTGCACTTGGATCATTGAATTTGTTATTAAGTTCTTTCTCAGATCTCAATTCATCTTTCAATTGATTGTTCTCAGATCTAAGATTAACAATCTCCAAGTCTTTCCTGCTTATCTCCTGATTTGCAAGTAGTAGTTGATTTGCCATGTCCAATTGATTAACTGTCATGGTTTGTACATCATGTGTTCTTTCATCAAGTCTGGTAGTCATCATTCTCTTTCCTTCTTCTACCATAGCCTTGTCATCTTCGGCTTTCTTTTTCTGTTCAACAACTTCACACATTCTTATTGATTGGGCTTCTTTTTCTTTCTTCAAATTTTTGACTTCTTCACATAGTGCACTGTTCTTTTCCAGTAGATCTACTATTGCTGCATCACTCTTAGTAGAATAACCATTCTAAAATAGATTTGTAGTGTCCTCTTCCTAATAATGAGTGTCATTCATCTACTTGGCCAAATCTTTCCTTGTAGCCAAGGACTTCTCTAATTCTTGTCTTACAGACTCATGCTGTTATAGTGCTAGCTGAACATCAATCTTTTGATTCTCAATGACTTTACCCATCTTGTAGATCTCCATTTCAAGATCTGTATTCTCAAGCTGATTATAACCTTTTTGAGAACTCAGCTCTGATACCAATTTTTGGAAACACAATAATGGGAAAGCATGATACTGAGAGGGGGGGTAAATCAGATCTTCAAATATAAACACTTAAAACAAACTGATTCACATTCATACATAAATGAATCTAATGTAATCTCAAATAGCATCCACACCATGAAAAAAATAATATATTACACAATAATTTGGTAACCCAGAAACCCAAATAGGTAAAACTGGGGTGGGGATGACACCCACAAAATTCTCCACTACTACAGTAATAAAGTGTACCTATTAAGGTTACAATGTTTGATTACAAAATGTAATCTACCCTATGAAAGGTCTGCTCTGTTAAAAGCTTCAGATCATTACAATCTACCTTGTTAAAGGATTTAAACTTACAATGAAGTAAGCACTCTATTAAGAGATAAATAAAGGCTTGTTAAAACCACTCTATTAAGATATTTTCACCTGATACAATGATTAGAAAGTCTCAAGTATCGATCCTTCGATATGCACTCTGATGCTGATGATGGATTTCCTCTTTTTAGTATCTCTTCTGATCTTATAATCTGATATACCTTTACTCTGTTGTTCACTATGTTATGCTCTGCTTGATCTCTTCTTCTGAACAAAATAACCCTTTGTGCATTTTACTTCAAAATTGTTAAAATAGAAAATAAATTCGAGACAGGAACAAATTAATCCAATTGAGTAAGGAAAAAGGAAGATTATTATGAATCAAGCTAATCCTTAGAGCATACACCAAAAAGAAATAACAAAGGAGACAAGAAGTTTTGAA
>MU223174.1:1054270-1069373 GCA_018584345.1 Thuja plicata | reverse complement strand
GACCTCTCACAAGGCCACTCCTCACAGGGTGTTTAAATCCTCTAACAGGGTCACACCTAACAGTGTGTTTTGTAACCTTTAACAGGGTTGGCTCCTAACAGAGCTCACTTCAGAAGAGTGAAAATCAATAACTAGTTACATTGGTGGTTTTCCCAAATTGGGTTTCCACATTATATCTGGTGTTACTTGTGTTCATGTTATTTGTTTTATGCATGTCAATAAATGTGAATGTTTAATGAACAATAAAAGGTCAATTTACCGAGTAACAGCAATATATATTGAAGACATCTAAGGGACTTGTGGATTTATTTTTGTGGTAACTGATTCACCCCTCCCCTCTCAGTTACTCCATCCATATTTCCAACATGGTGAAAGTAAACAATGTGATTATAATATGACAAATGCCTATTCATGTCATGATGTAGACTCAGATAAGGAGATTGAAAATCATGATTCATATGGTTCACAAGGAAATGTAGAGATTCATCATCAACAAATTTTATCAGATAGTGAAATAGAAGAAACATATGACCATGTAAGATGTTATCCACAAAATAACCAAGACCTCCCATTGGTCAGAAAAGATTCAGATGAAGAAAAAGCAAGAATTACTATAGATCTGGTGAATAAATCTAGAAGCAATTATCATTTAAGGAATAGAACCATTGGTGGAACTGGTAGTCAACCATCTGGTATCTTTATAAAATAAAATAAAATAGACACCAAATATGTACAAAAGAAAGATTAACATTGGGAAAATGCAAACAAACATAAGGTCAAGATTGTAACAAAATCTATAGAGCCCATTGTTGTACAAGAAACAAGTACTTCTTCTCTTAAGATAGAAAATAAAAAATCTAAGAAAGAAGAACCAACTCTAAACATACAAATTGAGGAAAATAATATTATTGTTGAGAAACCAAAGCCCTCAAATGTAAAGTATACTCCAGTAGACATGGGCCATTGTTTATCTCAAATGACTGTAAAAGTGCCATTTTTAGAAATGATGAGAATCAAGGAACACAAAGAAAAGATTCTATCATTGTTAAACAGTGTGCCTACAATGAAAGTTCAAAGTCTAGAAAATGTTGATAAGAGACCAATTAACAAAGGGAAGGAAGCTCAAGTAATGATTTATGAGATTCCTCAGATCTTCTTAAACACAACTACTTCTCCTAAGGTTGTTGACCCATTTTTTCTAACACTAGTAATTAATGGAAGGATGCTTAAAAATTGTATGATTGACTCATGAGCATCAAACACTGTCATGCTAGTAGAAATTATGAATTCTATGGGATTACAAGTGGATACTCCTCATGGGAGATGTCAAGCAATGGATTCTAGAGAAGTCCCTATTATTGGTACTATTGAAGCCATGCCTTACAAATTATCAGTGTGTCCTGATGTGGTTTTAACTATGAATGTTATTATTGTTGACATACCACCACATTATGGGATGTTACTATCCAGAAAATGGAGTGCTTCAATGGGAGGTAGCATACAAAGTGATTTATCATATGCTACTTTTAACATTGCTAGAAATAATATTAGAGTGTCAAGAGAAGTTATGACTCCTCACATGATTGAATGGTATGAAGACACTAACATTAACAATTGTATTGATGTGGATATAGAGAACTTCAGAGTACAGAGGAGTGATCATCATTATCAGTGTAAAAAAATTGATCCTCTGGTTAAATAATTGACTGCACAAGGTGATGGTTTATGGAAAATGTATTTTGATGGAGCTTTCTCAAAAGAAGGATCAGGAGCTGGTGTATTACTTGTATCTCCATCAGGTACAACTTTCAAATGTTCTTTTTTGCTAGCCTTTCAGTGTACAAATAATACAGTGGAGTATGAGGCTTTATCTTTAGGGCTAGAAATTGCCATTAAACATGGAATAAAATGTTTAAAATTTTATGGTGATTTTGAATTAGTGGTAGCCCAAATAAGATCCAAATATGCAGTGAAAAATGATAGATTAAAGATGTATAAATATGTTATTTGGGATCAAATTGAAATTTTTTTATGCTTTTGATATAAGTTGGATAGAAAAGTCTAAAAATATAATGGCAAATTTCTTAGCAAATGTTGCTCTGAAAACTGATGATCAGACTTTACATGGAGTATCAATACTTGAAGTTAAGACAAGACCAGTTGTTCCAGATAATATATACAATTGGCAAGTTTTTTAGGATGACCAAGATATTTTGAGATTCATTCAGTGTCTGGACCATTATGAGAATCAGTACATAGATTCCAATACCTTACTTGAGAATAATAATGGTAAAGATTATGTCTTAGGAAATGAGGTTGTCCAATTGAGTTCCAATCAGATTCCTAAGGGTCTAGTTGAACTTGAAGCATTGTTTAGTAGTCAAAATTATCATTAAACAAAGATAATCAATGCTAAGATTGAGGACTTGGAGGAAATTAACTTAGGATCAGAAACTAGTCCTCAATTTTTTTTTATTGGAAAAGGTTTAGACTCTCATATAAGGACAAATTTGATTAAACTATTGAGAAAAAATAAGCATGTTTTTGCATGGTCATATGAGGATTTAAAATCCTATAGGGAAGACCTTTTCCAACATGAGATTCCACAAAAACCAAAGGTGAAAGCATTTAAGAAAAAATAGATGCATATTAATCCTTTGTTGGCTCCTAAGATGCAGCAAGAGTTGATGAAGTTAAAGGATGCTGGGATTATCCATCCTATCAGACATTCAACATGGGTTTCAAATTTGGTACTAGTAAGAAAAAAGAATGGTGACATCAGGTTATGTGTGAATTTTAGAAATTTGAATATTTCCTCACTAAAAGATAACTATTCATTACCCAACATGGAGGAAATGTTACATAAAGTGACTGGTTGTGAGCTGCTATCAATGATGGATGGTTTTTCAGGCTACAACCAAGTTTTAGTGATGGATTCAGAGTAGTACAAGACTGCATTTACCACTCCTTGAGGAACTTATGTCTATATCAGAATGCCATTTGGAGTGATAAATGCAGGAGAAAATTTTCAGAGGGCCATGGATGTTGCTTTTAAGGAATTTATTGACTTGTTCATGGTCATTTATCAAGATGACCTAACTGCATACTCTAAGAAAGATGAGGATCATTGTGAACACCTGGGTAAAATTTTCAACAAAGCTTTAGAATATGGTGTTTCATTAAATCCTAAGAAATGTCACTTTGTGGTACAGGAGGGAAATTTGTTGGGCCACATAGTGTCTAAAGAGGGAGTAAGAATAGACCCTGAAAGAATAGAAGTAATCAAGAAGGTCATTGCACCAAAAAATTTAAAGGGAGTTCAATATTTCTTAGGAAAGATTAATTTTGTCAGAAGATTTATAGCAAACTTTCCAGAAATTGTCAAACCTATCATAATGTTGCTGAAAAAAGATGCAAAATTTAATTGGAATGAAGAAGCTCAAATAAAATTTGAGAGAATAAAGAAGGCAGTGCAAGAGGCTCCTGTTCTAAAATCACCTGATTATAGTAATCCCTTTTTTCTATTTTTATTTGCATCTTATCACACAATTGATATTGTTTTACTACAAAAAGATGAAAAAGGATTTGAGCATCAAATAGCCTTTTATAGTAAATCTCTCCAGGCTGCAGAATTAAATTATGAGATGATGGAAAAGTAGACATATGCTTTAGTAAAAGTAGTAAAATATTTTAGACCATATTTGGTCTGTGCTAAGGTGCAAGCATATGTCCCTCACTCAGCAGTAAAGGATATTCTTACTCAAACAGAAGTAACGGGTAAGAGATGTAAGTGGATAAATAGAATTCAGGAATTTAATCTTGAAATCCACATTATAAAGTTGATAAGAGGTTAGGGTTTGTCAAAACTCATGATAGAGGATAACTTGGATTTATTACAAGTGAATGATATAGAGACACATGATCAGATAGTTACAAGTATAGAAAGACAACCATTTTATGTTGATATTGTGTACTTATTAAAGAATTCCAAGTGTCCTAATGCTATGTCTGACAATAAAAAGAGAAGTCTCAAGTTGCAGGCTCAAAAATAAACCTTAGTCAAAGGAGATTTGTATTGGAAAGACAGAAATGGTGTATTATTGTTATGTTTGGATCAGAGCCAATCTAAGAAATTTTTAAGTGAGATGCATGCAGGGGAGTGTGGAGGTCACTTTTCTACCAAGACCACTGCCCACAAGATTTTAAGGGATAGATAATATTGGCCTTGTTTATTTAAAGACACATATGCATATATCAAAAAGTGTGAACCTTGTCAGAGGTTTTCAAATAAGCTCAAATTTTTAGGAGCCCTATTGTTAAACCCAGTAAGTGCTGAAGCCCCTTTTTCTATGTGGGGAATTGATTTTATTGGTGAGTTTGCAGAAAAATCTAGTGGAGAACACAGTTGGATACTAGTAGCCACTAATTATTTTACAAAGTGGATTGAAGCCATTCCTCCAAAAAATGCAACAAGTAAGGTAGTCACTAAATTTTTAATGGAGAATATTCTAACTAGATTTGGTGTACCTTCAAGGTTAACAATGGATAATGCCATGTACTTTAGATCAGATGAGATGACAGGTTTCTGTAAGAAGTATGGGATCATAATGTCATATTCATCCCCATATCACCCACAGGCAAATGGACAAGCTAAATCTAGTAACAAAAGTATATTGAAGAATTGAAAAGGACTCTTGAAAATAACAAGAGAGCATGACATACCAAATTAAGGTTAGAACTCTAGGCTGATAGAATAACATTTGAAAGGGAAATAGGCAAATAACCTTTTGAATTGGTATATGGTTTATAGTTAAAAATGCCTATAAGAAATCTATTACCAGTATATCAGTTCATGCAAGAAGAGTAGTTAGATGTTTCTGATAGCATGCAAGATAGAATGATTCAATTGGAAGAGTTGGATGAAACAAGAAGAGATAACCAGAAGGAAAACATTAAATTACAAAAAAACATGAAATATTTGTTTGACAGAAGGGCTACTGCCAGAAAATTCCAACAAAATGACCTAGTTCTTTAGTAGAATGTGAGAGCAGAAGATAAAGGAAAGCATTAAAAAATTGAGTCTTTATGGCTTGGACCATTTGTTATTTCACAAAGCTTTGGAAAGGATTACTATTTACTAAAGAACATGGATGGAGAAGATTTTGAGTTTACAGTGCATGGGCAATTTCTGAAGCCTTTCTTCAAATCAAAAACAAAGTTTTATGCACAAGTAAATATGTGTTATATTATATATAGTCTCTTTCAATTGTGTGTTTCCCTTCTACAGTAGGTTAGTTAGTGTTGCCTTTGTTTTTTGAAGAGGTTTGCAACCAGAGATTCTGGGATTCTTTTCCATAAACTGTGTTTAGCCATCCTCAGATAGAGCCACTATTGGTTGTATTTCTTGTTTTTGTGTTCACCCTATAAATTTTTTGAAATGCTTGTCATTCCTATGCCTAGAAGGTTAAAAATCATGTTCAAAATTGTTTACATAGCTCTGCAAATAATTCTTTAGCCCTAAACTCTTTGAAAAATGTCAAAAACCCTGAGCCCTTAGGTCATTTTTATTTGAATTTGAAAAAAGCCCTAAAATGCTCAAGCTGGTTCTATTTCTATGTTACCTTTTTCATGACTTAAATTTAAGTTTATTTTCATGTGGTTATTTCTTAGTCACCTTGTCTCATGAGAAAGAACAAATATTCCTTATGATCTCGAGACTTAGCGAAAAGCTTTAGTCGTGTAGTCTCTTAATGAAATAGAATATGATGAAATGGTTATGAGACTTGGCATGCACCATTGATTTTATGATAAGATCTGACGGTAGTCGCGTTGTCTCCTAATGAAAGTAGAGTTAGAAATTGTATAAAGCGACTTCTAGATTACTCAGTCGTGTTATCTCCTGATGTAACCTATGGTCATGAGTTAAGTTTGTGTGTTAAAGTTTCAGTGTTTTTTCCAAGTATCGTAATCAAATGTGAGTTAAGTAAAATAACTAGAGACTTAATGACAGCCGTTCATCTTATCTTAAATCTGATGGCAGTTGGGAAGTCTCCCAATTAAAGCCGCAGTTTAGAAACCATCAAGCGACAAGGAGATTCAATAGTCGCTAGGTCTCTGGATAAACTCAAGTTAGATGTTATATTAAAAACAATGTTGTCACCAAATCTCACGATGAAAGATGAGTTAAGTTAAAGATTATGAGATTTAGCAATAACCTTTGATTTCAGATAAGATCTTACGGTAGTCGCGTAGTCACGATACAAAGTTGAAAATTCAAGTAGGATCAAGCGATCAAGAGACAAGAGGAAAAGGTAAGACATGCGTTCATTTGTTGCTAATTCTCATGAAAGATTAGGGTTTGTAATAAAGATTACGAGACTTAGTGAAAACCATTAGATACAGAGGAAAGAGAGATCAACGGTAGTCGCATTGTCTCCAAATGCAAATTATAAAGATAAAATATTCATGTGATTAAGAGACTAAAGTGTTTAGTCATGAGGTCTCCTGATCAAACATGAGTTAAAGATTTAGTCTGGAAACATAGAGATTACATAGTCGCCAAGTCTCTAGATGCGAAAAAAGGTAAAGAGCAGTTAAGAAAATGCTTTTTCATGATGTCTCCATAAGATGAAGGGTTAAGTTAAAAGATCAAGCGACATCGTGACAATCGTTGATCAGGAGTTTAATCCAATGGAAGTTGCTAAGTATCTTGAAGAAACTGCAGTTAGAAAAAATATTAAGTGACAAGGAGATCACTCATTCAATCGGTCGCTAGAAGTAAACTAGAGTTAAATAAAGACTTGTATCAGGCGTCATCATGGAGAATTACTGACCAATCAGAATACAGAGATTTTGATAGATGGAAAAGTAGTCGTAATAAGAGTTAATGCAACCGATCAGATTTGATTTTGATTTCTTTTCAAATTTTATAAGGTTTTATATGCAAAAGCACTCACCAGAAATCAATTAATTGACAGTTTGAATGCCACGGCTAGAACCAAAAATTGATGTTACAGTGCATAGAACTAATGGTGAAGTGATTAAATTACCAGTTCAAAGATACATCTACATTGAATTTTGAATTATAAGTAAGCTTGTCCATTGTTTTTTTGTTCTTACCAGCTTCTTCTTTCTCAAAGCGAAGAGTTCATAGAGATTTTTGTATTTTCTGAGACAAAGATAATTCTCCAGAAACAAGTGATTCAGAAAGGTGATTTCCTAATTTAGAGTTCAACAGAGATTGTGTTTGACAGTATTTTCAGAGTTTAGAATTGCAGATTTCAGAAGAATTCACAGTTGGTGGTGAGGGTTTTTAGTAGTTTTGTTTCAATATCGGTGAAAAGGGGTATTGAGGATAGAGAAGAAAGGGAAGATGAGCCAAGCATAGAGTATGACATCCACTAGTGGAAGAAGTGACTATGTTGATGATGAGTCAAATTAGATATTTTGATGATGGTGCTAGATATGTAGAGCCTCCATACCACTTCTAATTATGACTACATCCACTATATCATTGATCAAATGCACCAGGGATTTGTAGATATACAAACCAAGCAGGATCATCCAAAATTTATGCATTATTTAATCCTTATGCATTTGATCCTAAAATATAATTTTCCATTGATGAATTGTCAGTTTATGCAACCACAAAGTTTTCACCATGGTCAGGCCAAACCTATTCAATTCTAGATCAAAGTGTGGAACTATACCTCTAGGGAACAAGAGTTTTGTGCCTTTGAAAATTGGATAATTTATCCAATTCTTAAATGCTTAGGTGTTGATAAGACTAGGTTGCCTGTTAAAGTAATACAACTATTGAGGCCCTACCAATATCTTGATAAATGGCTAGGAGACCATAATTGGGGAGACTTCTATTATGAGAAGAACTTCACACTAATAAGGGTATATGCTTGTACCCACCCTCCCCATATATTTCCATTACATGTGCCACCAAGGATAGTTGCAATGGAGTTTATTAGGCAGCTCATTTTGATAGATAAAGAGCATTTGGCACCACACAGTAAGGGTACTTTTACCCCAAGGCAATTTAAGATTTATAATTTTACTATTGGAAAGAAGGCTCTAGACCCAGTGAATAACTGGATGAGTCATTACAAGATGAATGTTGCCCTGCATAGATATGTTGATATAGAGGGTTTCATCCTTAGTGATAAGAAATTGCTAACACCAACGATCCCCTACACAAAATAACATGAAGAGTGCATGGGGGAGGATTTACACTAAAATATTCTTGAGGATGAGGAGGTGGAAAAAAGAGAAAATAATTTCAATGAACTTATGGACCTGGAAAGGCAGGTGAAAAGAAAAGGAATGAATTTTGGTGGTTTCTATCCTAATGTGCCTTATTTGAAAAGGCCAGATGCTATGATTGAATATCATACTCTCCTATGAAATTAATTAGAAGATGAATTATTGGTTCCAGAGAAAGGCCACAAAGATCATTTAGAGTCTGAATATGATGACACTGATGAGGGCTATCCTTCACCCACTTCCTATCTAGATTATCAAGTAGTTGGAGCAAAGCAGGAAATTGAGGGGGGGAGGATATCATTGACCTAACAAAGGTCCTAGAGAAGGAAGTGACAAATGAGCCCCCACCCAAGAGACAAAAAAAGAAACATGGGAACCCTCTAGGAAAAGGAAGACAGATAGAATTGAAGCTTTGATAACTAGAGATAGGCCCTATGGTCATTTATTAGAAAATAGATCAGGGCAGGAAAAAAAATGCAAATGGATACAGAAGAAGAGGAAGAATTACCTCTTAGGTCATGGATAGATAAGAGGTTGATGCATCAAGAGGAATTCCTTAAGGATGATAACATCATTAAGACAATTGAATTCAAGGATTTCCTCATATGGAATAAGCAACAACAAGTTGGAAAATAATTGCAATTGGCAGGTGGTAATCCAGTCACTCAGGAAGCCTTACAAACATCGTAGGATTATGATCTTAAATCTGAGGAAATTATACCAGAATAGGCAAGACAACTGGTCAAGGCTAGTGGGATATTATTTGTGGAAGGCTAGGATTTGTCTTCAACTTTTATAATAGACCAAATAAGAAGGCAACCTGATGTCAAATTGTCATCAGAGACTTGGGTTGGGGATATGATCAGAGGGATTGGATATAACCCTAAATCTCAGGCACTTGCAATGTGGAGCTTAGCTCCTAAAGATCAAAAGCCAGTCCTTCTAAATATTTAAGAGAAGATGGAGGGTAACAAGATCATATGGACACTCTAGAATATAGGGGATTCCAAGATATCTCAAGTACTGACCCACTTTTTTCAGCTCAATGAGGCAAAGATAGCCCAACTATCAGCAAAATTATAGAAACTCACTAGTGATATTGTTAAAGATAGTTAGCTAGCATTGGTAAAGATCAAAGAACAAGAGAAACTCATAGATGAGTTAACCAAATAGTTACTAGAAATAACATAACCTGCCCCTATTGAGCCAAACAAAGTGATGGATGTTGAAATCCAAATAGAAGATACAAGGGAGATACCTACTGGAACAGAGCTAGGAGTCACAGAGCATAATAATGTTTCTTTGGAGGCATTGACTTCAATCTTGCAGCACATAATTGACACCATCAAAGATAATATTAATGTGGTGTATGCGGCTTATGGAAGGTTGTCAGGCCTATAAGCAGAGGTTACTAATTTTTTGACAATTTTGAATCCTTACTATTCAACCTAGTCTGGTAGGTCATCACTTTTTGAGAGGTTGACATCAGTGCAACCATTAAGGTCAGATTTGCCAGAAATAGTTACTGTGGTTGGTACAGAGATAGAGCAGATTTGGACCACCTTGTCCTTTTCCAAAGGAAAATAAAATCAAATTGAGGCAAGGTTAAAATTGATTGGGGTGAGTTATAATAGGTTTATACCCCCCATTAGAATCGAGGATGATCAGATCAAGCCATTAGGGTTATGGTGATCGGAGCTTGAAAATGTGCTTCCCAACAAGTACATTTATGTATTTGATTAGGGATAATTAGACATGGAGAGGTACAATAAAATTTTGGATGAGGCAATAAAGGCAGAAACAGATTGCAATAAGTTCATCATAGATGTTAAAAGCATAACATATGTTAGGTGGGAAAGGCAGAAGGATCAATTGGAAAGGTATTTAGAATTTTGAGTGGCCTAAGGAGGGAGATGTGACAACATGGGACATCATAACAAAGCCCAAGAAGAAGAATCCTATCACAGTTGACTTGGATGCCATGGATGAAGACTAAAGGGGACACATGGCACCTGATCTATGAGCACAGGAAGGTTAGTAATCTTGAAGAGATTAGTTTAAGTTAGGCTGTATTGGCGGTCACTAAATATTATTACAACTACCAGACACTATCCTGAATATATGTAGACAAAGGTGTCGACATCCACAAGAAGACAAAGAAATATCAGATCTTATTCTTCAATTTTGTCCTCCCATCGCTTGGTGTTTTCTTGTATTTTGTCTCTTTTTATGTTTTTAGGGTTATGTCTCCAAATAATCTAAATCTTGTTGCATCCTTGTCTTAAGGATTCCAAGATGATTTTAGACTATATATATGTAATTGTAACCATTTTGTAAGAGAGAGAGTTGGAATTTTTAATGGAATTACAAGGTAGACTAAAAATTGTGTCTGAACCTTTGTACTATTTGTCTATCTATATGTATTTGAAGCTTTGAGACATCAATAGAAATATTTTGCAATCTCTTTTCTACATTTGAATTTCCTCTTTACATTCATGTTATATTTCTTGTGTGTTTATCTGTAAGGCATTTAAGCACACTGATCATAAGGTGATTGTGTAGTTACTTGTAAGTTCCTTCAAGGAAGGATTAAATTGTTTCAAGTAACCCCAGGGAACATAACATTAGTTTGAGGATTGGATGATAAATTTGTAGGAAGAGGATAATATATAAGGTATTCTATATTTGTTGCAAGTGCTTTATTGATTACCTTACTATGGATTTATACAAGATATTGACTCATAGCCCAGGGATTAGGCACTGGTTTTACATTTGCTAAGTAATTGATTACAAATATTTTCAAATTACTTAATCATATACATAGAAAAAAATAATTCCATTCAAGTGATTGTATTCTTAGGGTACATTTTAGTTTGCTGATTCCTTGAAGAGAGGATCATTAGGTTTCCCCTCCTAAAATCAAAATGAAGAAGGATGAAAATCCTTATCTCATTGGTTTATGTTATCAAGATCATAGCCTCGCTTATAGTATTCTATTTTAAATTAATCATTGCAATCTCCAAGGTATTTTATAAGTTGTTATAGTGAGGTCAGAAGTAACAAACCAATGAATGAACTAGTCCACTTAATATATTGATTGAAGAATCAATCTATTATAGGTAATACCTACCTGAGTCTGTGGAGCTCAAAAAAGAAGTAGGTGATAATAGTTATCCCCAGTATTATCAAATACCTCATCAATTAGCCTTTGTCTTGCATAGAAAGGAGTTTTCATTCAAGTATATAATTATACTATCATTTTAAGGTTGTGCTACAAGAAAAAGAGCTAATAGTCTTCTCACTAACTCAATTTCATTTTGATGGTATTTGTTGATTTAATGGTACAATATGAATATTAATAATGGCATTGTTTACATCCTTGCATTTTGAATGCTTGATGACCCACGAGCTTTGAGGGTCATGTCTATGCAACACAAAACTTGCACCTTAGTTAAAAAATATGTTGTTAACAAAACATGTTAACAACATGTATCTTGGCCTATTGTTTTTGTTAGCAAATTACTAACACATGTTAACACAATAGGCTAAAATACATGGTGTTAACATATTTTGTTAACAAAATATTGTGTTAGCATGTGTTTACTAAGGTGCAAATATTATGCTACATTGTTTATGAGCTCATTGTTTAATACTGGCATTGTTTACATATTTGCATTTGGAATGCTTGATGACAGCCAACTTTGAGAGATAGAGCATCATTTCTATTACCTTAAACCCATTGTGTGAAGTGTTTGATCTCTCTTTATTTGTTTTTTTGTTGATATTCACTATGTGGTACTCCCCGTTTATGATCATTTCATGAGGAAATATCTTGATGTCTTGCGGGCTGCAAACTAGGGCATCATGCATTGCTTATGAGCTCATTGTTTGAGAACCACTTGACCCCACTACTGTCATGGAACCATGTGTAGTATTTAGGCATTTGATTTATGTTGATATTGAAGCTCAATAATTTTTCCATGCATGTGAGTTTTCTACATCATTGATTGGCATTATTTTATTAGTGATGTCCCTATTTGATTGGTCGGTGCTCTTTTTGTTATATTTTAATAGCAGAAATATAACAAACAGAGCACCGGCCAATCAAATAGGGACATTAGTAATAAAACCATACACTTACTATTTTGAATTTGACATCTATTAGAATAGTAAACTATGCTAAAGAACTATGTTATAAAATTTCAAGGAATGAAAATTTATAACTGTACATATATTTTATGAGTATAACTATACAATAGAAGAAAACCCACATGCCTTGGTTGTGATTGGTCTATGAAAGGTTTTGGTTTGCCTTTCCCAATTGAGATGTCATCCTAAGATTAAAAAAGACCAAGGTAATAATAAGTCTTGAACATAAATGCATGATTGTGGATCCTCAAGTTAGAGTTGTTATGCAAAGGAAGAGCACTTATATGGGTTTACCCACATAAGGACATTGGTTTCATTCATCTTTCTTTCAAGTACTCTTGGGTGCTTTCCTTGGCCTCTATGCTTGGGCATCCTATAGGGGTTGAACCTGTTAGCACTGCCTTAGTTTTTAAATTTGAATTCCTTGGCCTTTGTTTTCCCGGGCTTTCTTGTTTCAAAATCCTGTGCTTTACCACGCAAAACACATCAAAATCCCTTTTTGAAGTCATCTTTTGGTTTTCTTGCTTTGTCGCGTCGGTATTTTTAACATGTCTTTAACTTGTGAGAGTGGGCGATGAGCTGTCAATGAAAGAGAATCGCGCAGTCGCGATGAACTCATGTCAAGTTATCATCTATGTGTGAGTGAGCGGGTTTAATGTTTTAAAGTATGTATGTCACGCAGTCGCTCTAAAGTCATACTATCTATCTCATGCTCTGCGACTGAGCGAGTCCTATTTAATTTTGAATTAGTCGCATACTCGCGAGTCAAACTTCTATGTCAAAAGAAGGTCAGCGACTGCGCGATGAGCTTATGTCCTGAAGGTCACCCACTCGCTTAGGTTTTAACCTGGTTGTATTTTGTAGTGCGAGTGCACGACAAAGGAATGAAATACTAAAGTGAAGACTCATCGCTCAGTTGCACAAGTCATTTTCAAGATCCATAGCCGTCTATGACCGAGTGACAAAAAACATCATTCCACGCCTCGCTCACTCGCTGATGCTTTGAGGCGATCATAAATCAACTCGCGAGTATGCGACAAGCCAAAAGAAGAAAGACATCACTCAATCACCAATCAATGAAGATGAAAAGAAAAGAGCACGTGAGTGGGCGACTAAGGAAAAAATGAAGCAGTCGCGCACTCACATTCAGTAATGAAGTGAAGTTCTCAAGCCCGTGAGTTTGCGACTAGAGAAAGAAAAGGCACTGTCGTGCACTCGTAGTCAGTGACAGAATAAGATTTTTGAGCTCGATAGTAGGTGACTAAGGAAAGAACAGATGCCATCACTCACTCACGCATAAGATGAAAACTAAAAATTAAGTGGTGCGAGTATGTGACCAGACAAAGTATGCAGTAAAGGAACGAATGTCGCTCAGTCGCCCAAATCAAAAAGTGCAGTTTAAACAGCCAGCGAGTATGCGATGATGGAATAGATGAAAGAAAAGATGCATTGTCGCTCAGTCACAAGACTCACAAAAAATGAAATGTTAGCTCATGAGCGTGTGACAAGTTAAAAAAGAAAGCATCGCTCACTCGCATGAACCCAAAAGCCAAAGCATAAAAGATAGCGAGTATGCGACAAACATGAAGTGAGGTTCAAGAATTAGGTCATCACTCACTTGTAGAAGGTAAAAAACAAAGTGAAAAGTGCTAAGGAATACTCTGCTTTGGCAGAGACACAGTCAAAGGGCATATCATAGGAATAGAGCATGAATGCTGTGTTTTTCATGTTGCTCATATTGCAGCATAAGATTGAAGTTTTGAAGAATAAGATTGGTGTAGTTTATACACTGTATGGGTCCCTGCAAGAGGCCTCAAAGATAGTTGCAGAAACTATGGTTTTCCTAGAGCCTCCCTTCAAGCTTTGGTCAGCGAAGGAAAGAGTTTTAGATAAACTCAAAATGTCTATGTTATACAGTGATGATTTCCCGGACAAAGTATCAGATACCATTGATATGGTAAATAAGTTGAATGATACTTTTGCCTTCTTTAATGGCAAATTTGATTTGAAGAACAATAAGTTGCAACTGTTTGGTGATCAATGTCCACCATTGATCCCAAAGATTTATAATGAAACAGGGGAATTGAAAGCAAAATCAGATTGGGAATCTGGTTTTGATGCCATACTGGGAAATTAGGATATAAAGCAACATTTGGAAAAAGACACAAATGCAGAGTATTGCAACAAACTGATCGATGGCTTCTAAAAAGTTGAAAGAGACATGGCTAAATTTGTGTCTGAAGCCAAAACTACCATGGATGCCAGGTGGGTGGAAGCTGTTGCCAGGCTAGAGGAAGAGAAGGCCTTTGATTGGCCCACCATCAAAGAAGTGAAAATATGGGAGGCAAAGCTTAAAGGATAAATCAATTATGGTTAAGCCACAAAAGACAAATTTTGTTCA
The DNA here is from genome assembly GCA_018584345.1 of Thuja plicata. NCBI lineage: Eukaryota > Viridiplantae > Streptophyta > Pinopsida > Cupressales > Cupressaceae > Thuja > Thuja plicata. The sequence continues at coordinate 1,054,552 of MU223174.1, read as the reverse complement.
GGCTTTGTAGATAAGCTGCCACCTGTGTTCGGTTGCAAAACTTTGTTTCTAGTTCGTTACAAAGTTGTTGCAAGAAATTTTGTAAGCTTTCCCAGTATGTCGGTAGCTTGTTGCATCCTTATGCTATAAAAGGATTCCAAGACTACTGGGAAAGGGATGGTCATTTTTGTGTCTGAAAATAATACTAAGTCAATTGTAAATCTTGGTTTTGAGAACCAATATATCTGGTCTTTTGGAGAAATCTCTATGAATGTATTAATTGATGATGACTTTTGAATAAAA
>MU223174.1:1019309-1043847 GCA_018584345.1 Thuja plicata | reverse complement strand
GGAATTTCTGGAGGGGCATAAGAAGGGAACCTTTGTCCCCAGATTATGGATGGGTTTTGATTTCACTGTTGGGAAGAAGATGTTTGACAAAATCAATGATTACTTAAAGCAATACAGGATGTCTACTACAATTGCTAGAATTTGTGATCCTGAAAATTTTGTACAAACAACCCTCAAAAGGATGACTCCATGGCAGAAAATTAGAGATCATGAGCCATTGGATGATGAAGATATTGTGAGGAACAAATTGAATAGATTGGAAGTTCAGGATAGGAGAAGAAAATGGAATAACCTTCTAAGAGAAGAATCAGAATGGAAGGAATCAGATAATTCATTCTCTGGTTTCTTTCCTGATCTCCCATATCTCTAGAGCATAGAGAAGATGATATAGTCATATGACACTTTGATGTCACAAGTATCTCAATTGAGTGCTGAAGATGCACAATCTAAAGGGTCTCCTATTCAAGTTGCTTTGCATGATAAGGAGCACCAAGAGGAACAACAAGAGGGAGAAGAACAAAAAGAAGAACAAGGAAGAGAACAACATGAAGAAGAAGAAGTAGGTGAGGAAGCTACTTCAGCTAGAGAGCCACCAAAGAAGAAACAGAAAATAGATCATAAAATGGTGCAAGACACAAAAGGCATGGCCAAAGCTGTGATTTCAGAACATGGCAAATATTTTAGGAAACTGAGGAGGCAATTACAGAAGGAGCCACAGGCTGAGGGCCAAGGAGACAATCAAATGGTTCTATTTGAGAAAGATGATGAAAGGGTCATAATGGAAAATGAATTCATGGAGGATGATGAGTTCATAAAATCTCAAGAGTTTAAATCTTTCTTGGTCAAGTTGAAATAGAAAAGCTTGAGACAAGAAATAACAGCAGAGGAGGAGAATACAAATAAGAATGAGAAAATTGTGCAAACACTTCAGGATTATGACCCTGAAACTGAACAAATCACTATTGAACAAGCCAGACTGCTGGTATAGAACAGTGGTGTAATGCTGATGCCTGGTTGGGACTTACAGTCCACATTTGTCATTGATCATATTAGGAGGTAGGAAGATCCTTTACTTAAAACATAACTTGAAATGGATGATGTCTTGAAAGGATCAGGTTTTGACCCAAAATCTAAAACCCTAGCAATATGGTCATTAGCTCCAGCCACACAGAAACCATTGGTCATGACCATTAGGGAAGAAAAAAGGGCTGATAGAATGATATGGAACCTACAAAATACCTCAGATACTGAGATAGCTCAGTTAATGACACAGGTTTCATTTATGAACTCGGCAAAAGTTGATGACTTGTCCAAAAGGTATGAAACAGCTTTTGGCCAAATGATGGCATTGGCAAAGAAACATGAGGAAGTGGTGGTTAAGAACCACACACTTGAAGAGGAAATTGCAAAACTGAAGGAAGAATTGGAAGAAAGTAAAAGGGAAAAGACTCCAATTGTTGAGGAGGCAACCAATGTTGTCACAGATGTTGTGAAAGGTGCTAAGGAAGACTTTGCTTTGGCAGAGACACAGTCAAAGGGAATATCACAGGAATAGGGCATGAATTTTGTGTCTGTCATGTTGCTCATATTGCAGCATAGGATTGAAGTTTTGAAGAATAAGATTGGTGTAGTTTATACACTGTATGGATCCCTGCAAGAGGCCTCAAAGATAGCTGCAGAAGCTATGGTTTTCCTAGAGCCTACCTTCAAGCTTTGGTCAGAAAAGGAAAGAATTTTAGATAAACTCAAAACGGCTATGTTATACAGTGATGATTTCCTGAACAAAGTATCAGATACCATTGATATGGTAAATAAGTTGAATGATACTTTTGCCTTCTTTAATGACAAATCTGATTTGATGAACAGTAAGTTGCAACTGTTTGGTGATCAATGTCCACCATTTATCCCAAAGATTTATAATGAAACAGGGGAATTGAAAGCACAATCAGATTGGGAATCTGGTTTTGATGCCATACTGGGAAATCAGGATATAAAGCAACATTTGGAAAAAGACACAAATGCAGAGTATTGCAACGAACTGATCGATGGCTTCTACAAAGTTGAAAGAGACATGGCTAAATTTGTGTCTGAAGCCATAACTGCCATGGATGCCAGGTGGGTGGAAGTTGTTGCCAGGATAGAGGAAGAGAAGACCTTTTATTGGCCCACCGTCAAAGAAGTGAATAGATGGGAGGCAAAGCTTAAAGGATAAATCAATTATGGTTAAGCCACAAAAGACAAATTTTGTTCAGGCTTTGTAGATAAGCTGCCACCTGTGTTCAGTTGCAAAAATTTGTTTCTAGTTCGTTACAAAGTTGTTGCAAGAAATTTTTTAATCTTTCCCAGTATGTCGGTAGCTTGTTGCATCCTTATGCTATAAAAGGATTCCAAGACTACTAGGAAAGGGATGGTCATTTTTGTGTCTGAAAATAATACTAAGTCAATTTTAAATCTTGGTTTTGAGAACCAATATATCTGGTCTTTTGGAGAAATCTCTGTGAATGTATTAATTAATGATGAATTTTGAATAAAATCCATTTTACAGTTTCTGAAGCATTTAATGGATTGTGTGTCTTCATTTTAGCATTCTGAATTTTGTCTAAATTGAATGTTCTAGGAATGTTTTCAATTTATATATCTGTCAGGCAGATTATGAAATACTTCTAGGGTTCTTTCAAGGAGAGAATATACCTTAGGGATAATTCAACAAAGTTCAGGGTAGCAAATGAATCTGATGGATTAATTTGGCTAAGTGTACTGAGGTAGATATATAAGGTATATCTATGTTTGTGTCAGATCCTATAATTGCCTCAAGTTTTGTTCTCAATCATGCTGGTTAACATTATTCAAAGATGACTCCATGCCCTTAGATTGAGCACTGGTCTATTTTTCGTTCAATCAAATGACTATCATTATTAAAATCAATCTTTACTTTTAGTTTGGTCTGTTTTAGTAAAAGTTACAGTGATCATTCCCTGTAATTCCACCAATAGCAATCTAGAATAATTTAGTGATTTCATTATTCTAAGTTTTCAAGGGTAATCCCACCCGAGTTTGTGGAGCTCAAAGTGTAGGAGGTCTCAAGACCTTGTTACTGTTGTTCTACTCTATGCTTGATCAGTGTCATGGATAAATAGAGTGAACTTTCTGAGGAGTATTTTCATGTCAGCAAGAAAAGGGAACAACATAACCAAAATTACAAAGGCATTAAGGAGACATAGTACAATAGGTTTGGTGACTTTTAGACTTATGTTCAATCCTTAGTAATGGTTCTTGCGACCATATTTTTCATGCCCATTCCAATTTGGTAACCTAATTACTAGATGAGTGGCTACAGTACCATAGTTTTCATTATTAGATGATCTTGTTTAATTTGTATTCATTTCATGAAAAGATACATGTAAAGGAAAATAAATTTCTGCATCTAAAGATTACATGTATATATATGCCAAATAACTTGTATATATTATACAAGGAAAGGAACTGAAAGATAAAATCATCTGGGCTCACACAGGTCGTGAGCATAGCCAACTTTATGAAGAATATGCAAGATTACTTGCATACATAAGAGGATGAACATAAATAATAAGCGTACCATACATTGCCTGAAGTGATGAATTTTTTACCCGGGTATGAATCTAGTGTGCTCCTGTGTGATCGAGAACCTGCAAAGAAAAGAGATATGGGGGTTACATCAAAAATATCTAAGCAATGAATGACATCCTATTACTGACCCTCATCTACAATTATGCATGTGCATAGTCAAGCCATACACTTATGAAAGAAAAACCATGCTAAAAGACATGTGCACTCAGAAGAATGCTAAAAAAAGGAAAGAAGATACCATGTTTTCCCTCATGAAAATGATCATAAACAGGGAGTACCACATAGTTTATATCAACAACAAAACAAATAAAGAGAGATCAAACACTTTACACAATGCCTTGAAGGTAATAGTAATGATGCCCTATGGTGTAGTAGCACCCCTAAATCCATCCACTATAACCACACTAATGGATCCAAGAACAAAGGGTTAGGGTACTGATTGGATCTAGGATCCAATAACATCAATAAGTCCTAATTGTAAGACAAGGGGTCACTAGGTGATGTTTTAAACCTACTTGTCTACATTAGTCATTTTGGACATATTGGGTAGATTAGGATAGAGTAGTTTAGGACACCTAATGAAGGGTAAAAATATGAATTTAACCTTTGTATGGTCTCTTATGGAGTCTAGATACAAAACTTTAAGGGTTTAGTCACATTAGACATCTTTTGTAAAAAGTTGTCAAATGTTGTAAATGTTGTCAATGTTGCATAATGCAACTTCTTGTCAAAAAGAGCAAATTTTGAATTCCAACGTTCACAAACACCTTTTTAGGTTGGAAATATTTGGTAAATGTATGAAAATGTTGAAAAACCTTACTCCATGGTTGGAGTGAACCTATTGTAATGTTTTGAGATTGAAATCAATAAAATTCAATTGTTTTTCTATAATTTCAACTGTATTCTGAGTTGTACGGATCTATACAGATCCCAATGCACCATTGAATGAATCTTAAAGTTGGTATGGTGTCTTATGAGAAATTTTCAAGTGGTTTTAATTCTTTAAGTGCAAGGGAACTGTTATCCATTTTATTTTTCCAGCTCAATCAGGTTTTCCAGTCTACACTTAGCCAAATTTGCAGAAAGCCCTTAAACCCTGAAGACCTTAGGTCTTGGCAATTCTTTCCTGGGCTTTATCATTAAAATTGTGTATTTTCCATGTGAAAGGTGGTCAAACCCTTTTCAAATCATGATTTTTGTCTAATCACGCATTCGCGATCTGTTTAAATCGAAGTCTTTAAGTTGTGCGACTGCGCGACGAGTTGCAAATTGAGGGTCATCGCGCAATCGTGAGCCATTTACAAAGGGTTCTCTTCTATCTGCAAGTGTGCGATGAGCTGTCTAAAGTGGTTATCACGCAGTCATGAGCTATCTATTTCAAGACTTTCAAGCTGTGCGACTGAGCGAGTGTAGTGCTTAAGGTATGTATCGCGCAGTCGTGATGTCTGTTTCATATCAGGTTTCAAGGCCGCGAGTCGGCGACGAGCAGACAAGGAGGGTCATCGTGCAGTCGCTGGGCATTTTTGTAAAAGAGAGGACAGCTTGTGAGTGAGTGACCAAAAGGAAAGGATGTGTCATCACGTGCTCGTTGACAATGATGAAGTAAGGGTTTAAGGCCCGCGAGTCGGCGATCGAATAGAAGTAGAATGCATCTCTCAGTCACGCATAAAATGAAGGAAGGAATATTAGGATGGTGAGCTTGTGACTAAATAGAAGATGCAATAAAAAGAGCTCATCCCTCACTCACCGAGAAATAAAGACAAAGGAAAAATAACTTGCGGGTGAGCGACCAAAGGAAATGATGAGCTCATCGCTCAGTCGCCGAGCAGAAAAGGTAAAAGAAAATCAGTTCGTGAGTGCGCGACCAACTAGAGAGCAGATGCTTTTGCGCACTCAAGCATGAAATAAAAATAGAGTAAAAGGTTGTGCGGGTATGTGATCAGACAGAGGATGCAGACAGAAACAATAAACTGTTAGAGCAGAATTTGTCAAGGAAGTTGATAGTGCATCCAATGTGCATTCGCCATGTTCACCTTGCCCAGGACCCAGATTGTTCAGTTTGCAGAGGTGAGATGTTTTGCTTGGCTTGTGGGGTTTTCAAAGATTAATCAGAGTATTCTAAATTACAAGAAATTATGCACAGAGCTGTCTGTCCATCCCAGGATTAGATTTGTTTCAATATCGGTAGAAAAGAAAAGAAAAATTCAAGGTGGGACTGAGTAAAAGGGAGATACTTTTCAAAGGGAGAGAATCAGATACAAATAAAAGATCAGATTTTTGGAAAGATTAGAGGATGCAGTTGATAAGTCTGTGGAAGAGTTATTGCATTCTAAAGACTTATGTGACTCTTCTAGAGGATAAGATCACTTCTGTAGAGGAGCATTTATGTTAATATTTTGAAGGGATGACTTTCAGAGCTAACCGGTGGATGGACAAGCTAAAAAGATATGATCAGGGAGTTATTTCTTGCCAAAAATGTAGTTGGTAAAATTGTATAAGTATGAGTTGAAGACTCATTGTCGCCAGTTCTTCTTCCCTTTGGCTTGCTATTTTTGTAACTTTTTCTAAGTTATTGACAGAAACAAAGAGATTTTGTAACCCATTTTAGAGAAATATACAGATTTGTAACACCTTTGATTGTGGAAGATAGCTTATGCCTTCCATTATTGTATTTCATGCTTATTTGTAGGTTTTAAGTTGTGCTCAAGTCAAATTTTTCCCAAAATTGTGAGAAACCTTTCTCCTTTAAAGGGATTGTTGTTATTGGCCTTCTTGTAAATTGATTATGCAAATATTATGATTTAGTGGGGTTGTGTAAGAGAGCTTAAGTAGATGTTTCATTGTGTGTCAAGTTATTTGTGCATTTCTCAGATATCTTCTGGTGCATCAGCTTTTAGGACATAGTTTTCATTTTCTGTTCTCCTTCTATCTCTTTCCTCCATCAAAAGAATTGGTTTCAGATAGTATAGAGTGAATTACTAGATAGGAAGCCGGCCTAGGATCTGGAGATTCATTCCAGCCATAGGTTACCCACAACCTTGGAATGTTTCCATGTTTCTCCAAAAGGTTAAGTTTTCTGCAAACTTAACAGGGTGCAATTTTGGTAGATAACAGTTTTTGGCACGCCCGGTGGGAGCCTGTGACTGATTTTTCAGACCTTAGTTATAATTTTGCTATTTTTAGTGTGTACAACAGTACTTTCAGCCTTAAAGAGGTTTCAGATTACACACTTGGCGACTCTGAGCTTTGGAATAGAAGAAACCAGTAGATTACAGCATATGAGAAGAGTACAAACAAGAAGTAGTTCTTCAGATTTTGAATATTTGTAGCTATCTCCCCCTAGGAGAAGAGGGAGAGTAACTGAAAAGCCCAAAGAGACATTGGTTGATACAAGAAGAACCAAGTCTACACCTCCTGCAGCAAGAGTGTATACCACTGTTCCAGTTTTTTCTACCCCAGGAGGTCAATTTTTGCAGATTCCAATGGCACTACAACGGAACCAGCCTTTTGTTTCATTCAATCAAGGAAGCCCGCTGAATATTGCTCAACATGATGTCATTCCTTTTGCTGCATTGAAAAGTCTACCATATTTTAGTGGTGAAGATCAAACCACCCCAGTTGAGCACATAAAGGACATAGCCAATCTTTGTGCCCTGCATCATGTTACATAGGATAATGTTGTTGTCAGGTTGTTAGCCGCATCTTTTAAAGGAAGGGCTTTGCAGTGGTTTAGAAGGCTACCGGTCGGTTCTATTACTGATTGGGATCAACTCGGTGTTGAACTCTGCAATTTTTTTGAAGACAAATCTGACTATTTGTCCTTGGTAGAGCAATTATCAACTATTAAGAGGGCCCCTCATGAGCAAGTAACAGATTTCAATTTCCGTTTCCAAAAGACATGGGAAAGAATCCCTCAAATGGTAAGACCCTCTTCTGATCATTCTTTCTTATATTATTTGAGGGCTTTCAATAGTGATATAGCTGTATGATACAATCAATGGGAGGGGTCACACTTCCAGGTGCTTATGATGTGGCCATTAGAGCAGAAAATAGCCTTATACAAGCTGGAAAAATTGCCCCAAGGCCACCTATGCCAATCTTTCCGGTAGCACCTATAGCTCAGTCAATGGTACCTTTGCAAGCACCTCCCTTAGCTATTATTCTAGTAGCACCAGCATTATCAGCACCCAATACGCAACCCAATTCTCAAGGCAATGTCCCCTCAGCTCAATCTGCCAATTTACAAGAGATTAAAGGTATTTTGCAGAACTTTGGTAATGAAATTGTGAATATAAAAAAGCAGCAAAGTCAAGGATATAGGCCTTACCAGCCCTCTTATCAACCCCAGTATCAGCAAAATTAGGGCAATAGACCACCTTATCAACCCAATAACCAAGGCCAAAGACCAAATCTTAATACAAGGCCTTATCAACCTTATAACCCCAATGTTGCTAGCATCTCAAAAGAGCTTGTACCCACTCAGAATAATCTAGTTCAGGATCATGAGTGGTGTTTTCCCTATAACCAGCAGCATAATCAAAGTACTTGCATGAATGGGGTCATAAATCAGGCCTTAATGGTTCAAAGTATTCCAAATTCACAGGATGAAGGTCTTGATGGAACCACTTTACACAATGATGAAAGAAGACCACCAGAGGCAACTCTTATGAATTGGCAAGATGAGGACTTTTATGGAGTAAACCAACAGGTTCTTGCTATTTTAGATAACACAAGGAGTAAAAAGAGAGCAATAGAAGGTGGTCAACAAGCTGCAGGCTCGTCTAATGCTGAGAGTGTGGAGATTTTTCCAAAGGGTTTAGCTTTAGCTAGTAAGGAACAACCTATGATTCCAATACAGCCAACTAGTGTTAACATTGATGTTTCCACTACAAAGGCCCAATCTAAGGTTGGTATGACTTATTTTAATATTTTGGATCATATGAAGAGGCAAATGTGTCTATTTCCATGTGGGATTTTTTGTGGGTTCCAGGTCAAAAGGACCTTCTGCAATCAGCTTTATTAGATTTAAGTATTTCTAGTAAGCCCAAAAGCGAGGAGGCTAAAATTGTAATGACTAACTCCCTTATCAAAGAGAAAGAATAGAAGGTTCCAGTAGTTAAACCCCCACCTTTTTACGTATCCTTGATCATAGCAGACCACCTAGTACATAACTGCATGATTGACTCAGGTGCTAGCAGCTCAGTGATGGCTAAACAGATCGTGGATAGGTTAGGAATCAAGTATGAGACACTTGAAAAGGGAGTTGTGCAATTGGATGGTACTGCTATTAATACCATAGGTGTCATTAAGAATTTGAACCTAACTCTGCAGGCTTGCCCAAGCTTCTCTATCCCACAAGACACTTATGTCATAGAGTTACCTCCATACTTTGCCATATGCTTATCAAGGGATTTTACAGCCAAAATTGGAGGTTATTTGTCTTCTAATTGGTCTCATATGCTGTTTAGGACCAGGTATGGCACCAGAGTTACCATAAAATCCAAACCTATTGCCAAGGATCATGTTGAACCTTACTCCCCAAGTCCTATTAATGCCAACTTGATGGCAAGTAACCAGGAGGAGCAGCTTGTTTTTCAAGAAGGAGACACCCAGACTGATACAATACCTGATATACTCCTAGATGAGTGGGATGTTCAAAACCAAGCAGAATACCTTTGTGAACAACACCTGGGTCATGCTGATTTGGGTATGTATTTAATACATGAGGCTGATGCAGTCATTCCCAATCTAGAAAAAAGTGCAGAGAAGCAAGTTGGGCAGAAAAGTGAGGAAGTTTGGGAGCTATATTTTGATGGTGCAAGGAATAAAGTTGGGGCTGGTGGAGATTGCATGCTAGTTTCTCCAAAGAAAGATAGGTATTATTCAGCCCTTCATTTCTGTTTCAGTTGCTCCAATAATACTGCTGAGTATGAGGCTCTTATTCATGGTTTGGAATGGGCAAGGAGAAGAGGTATTAGCTGTTTAAAAGTTTATGGTGATAGTGAATTAATAGTTAATCAAGTGAGAAGCATCAATCTCACCAAGAATGAGTTGCTGAAGTCTTACAAACACAGGGTATGGGATCTAATAGAAGGCTTTGATGCATTTAATCTAGTGTCTATACCCAGGAATCAGAATAGAAATGCTGACAGATTGGCCGTCATTGGTGCTGAATTTGATATTCCAAAAGAAGTCAGCAATGAGAAAGCAAATCAGCATGTCAAGGTCATTGTTATACCTGCCATACCTGATAATAATACACACTGGCAGGTTTTTGAAGATGACCAGCAAATAGTCAACTTCCTAAGAGAGGAAGCGGAATTCTCATATGCCAATCACGACAAATTTTAGCATCAATATGATGGCCAAATCATCCAGCTTAAAAATAATAAGATGCCAAAGGGTTTGGTTACCCTTGAATCCATTTTTAACATTGATGATGAGTCTAGAAAATCAAAGGCCAGCATACAGGTTCAACAGGAACACTATGAAGAAGTTGAGGTGTTCAAAGGAAAGTTGCTTAAATTGGGTAAGGTGTGTACAGTGGAGGAGCAACATTCATTTGTTCAGCTTTTTCAAGAGTTTAATGATGTTTTTTGCATGGGAGTACACTGATTTGAAGGGGTTCAATCCCTAACTTGCTCAGCACACTATTGAGCTTGAACCAGATGCCAAACCAATAAGGCAAAAACAGAGGCCTTTGAATCCAAAGCTGGAACCACTGATGCAGAGGGAACTGAATAAGCTGATTGAAAGTTGTATCATATTTCCCATCAAACACACTTCATGGGTCTCCAACCTTGTACCAGTTAGAAAAAAGAATGGGGAGATAAGATTGTGTGTAGATTTTCAAGATCTAAATAGAGCTTCATTAAAAGACTGGCATCCTCTGCCTTCTATGGAGCAGATCCTTCAAGTAGTCTCAGGATCTGAGAGGTTTTCCTTGTTGGATGGGTATTCCGGTTATAATCAGATCTTTGTAAGAGAAGAAGACCAGTTCAAGACAACTTTTACCACCAAGTGGGGTACTATGGCATACAGAAAGATGCCTTTTGGTTTGTCCAATACTGGAGCAAACTTTCAGAAAGCCATGGATATGGCTTTTGATAAGTTAATGTATAAGATTGTTTTGGTTTACCTGGATGATATCACTATTTTTTCTAAGGAAGCAAAAGATCATTTAAAGCACCTAAGGCAGATTTTTGAAAGATGCAGAGAATTTGGGATATCTCTTAATCCCAAAAAGTGTGTGTTTGTTGTCCATGAGGGAAGATTGCTTGGTTATGTAGTGTCTAAGCAGGGTATCACTATTGATCCTGACAGAATAATAGCAATTTTGGCTCTTTCCTTGCCAGCACATAAGAAAGGTTTGCAAAGTTTCATTGGCTGGATAAATTTTGTTAGGTGATTTATCCCAGATATTGCAGATTTGTTAAGTCCACTAACAGCTATGCTAAGGAAAAATACTCCATTCAGTTGGACTAAAGATGGAAAAGGGAGTTTTGAACTGATTAAAGAGGCACTTGCAGCAGCACCTACACTCATAAATCCTAATTTTTCTAAGGATTTTGTTCTGTATGCCTATGGAGATATAGATTCTATCTCATCCATGTTAGTCCAGTGCAATGATGAAGGCCTAGAGCAGCCGGTGGCATTCTTCAGTCAAGGTCTCAAGGATTATGAGCTCAGGTATTCATTCGTGGAAAAGCATGTGCTCTCTGTTATTAGGAGTTTGAAAAAATTTAAGCACATGTTGTCAAATAATAAGATCATCTTGATGGTTGCTCATCCAAGTGTCAAGGAATTTATTTTAAGTAAGGATTTAAGTGATAAGAGAGCTGGTTGGGTGACTAAAGTGATGGAATATGACGTTGAGATCAAAGTCACCAAACTAATCAGGGGAAAAGGGTTGTGTGAGAAGCTTGCTAATGACATAAGCAGCAAAGAAACCAGAGAACAAGAAGCTGTCCTAGCTACACAGGATGGTGAGCAAGCTGTTTCAAGTTCTGCCACCAGTTGGGTACAGCAAATGACTCATTTTCTACAGACTGGTGAATGTCCACAAGGTTTGGATAAAGAAAAAAAAAGGTATTTTAGACTTTAGTCCATCCCTTATGTTTTATTGAATAATATTCTTTTTAAAAGAGACTTCAATGGCGTCATCTTAAGATGCATTGAGACTGATCACGTAGATAAGGTGTTGCATGAATTTCATAATGGGCTAGCTGGAGGTCACTTCTCACCTAGAGCAACAAATCTTAAAGTAATGAAAGGTGGCTGTTATTGGCCCAATCTATTCAAAGACGCACGCCTATGGGTAAGGAGATGCAAGAAATGCGCACTTTTTGCTAGTAAACAAAGGTTGGCAGCCTTACCCTTGCAGCCAATACAGGTTGAGAAACCCTTTATGAAGTGGGGTTTGGATTTTATTGGAATAATAAATCCACCGTCCAGTGCTGGTCACAAATGGGTACTTACAGCCACAGACTATTTCACTAAGTGGACTGAGGCAGTGGCACTTAAAGAAGCTAATGAAGCTTCTGTCCTAAACTTCTATGAAGAACTAGTTTTCAGGTTTGGTGTTCCTGAATCCGTTATCTCTGATAATGCTTTAGCTTTCACAGGTTTTAAGATTTCTGATTGGGCTGTAAGAAATGGAATTTATTTGAGCACATCTTCAAATTATTATCCGCAAGGAAATAGCCAAGCAGAGTCTACTAATAAGAATCTGATCAGAATCATCAAGAGGACTATGGAAGGTAACCAGAGAGCATGGCATACCCAACTAAAATCAGCTTTGTGGGCTGATCGAATCACTCAGAAAAGATCAACAGGGCAGTCCCCTTTCAAACTTGTTTATGGAAAAGAGGCTCGGTTACCTATTTCTCTAGAGCTTCCAGCTCTTGACTTGGGAGATTAGCTTGATATGATAGAAGAGGGACCATTAACTATAAGGTTAGCACAGCTGGTTGAGCTAGAGGAAGTAAGGACAGCAGCTTTGAGGACCATGGAGCATAATCAGGCTCAGATGAAAAGATCTTTTGATAAAAGGGCATCTCCAAGAGTTTTTCTGGAAGGAGATATAGTGTTGAAATGGGATGAACGCAAAAGTAAACCTGGAAATCATTCCAAATTTGATGCCTTTTGGAGTGGCCCTTATATTGTCTCAGAATGCAAGCAGCACAATGCCTTTCAGCTTTCAAAATTGGATGGTAGCATGGAGCCAATCCCAGTCAATGGGATTCATCTTAAGCACTGCTTCTGAGGAAGGGTCTAGCCTTGTATATATTGCGGTAGTTTAGTTGTTCAAATAAGTGCCTTGGCACAATAGTAGTCTTTCAGTTTTCAGCTTTCCCTTAAGTGTTGTCCAGCATAGTTAGTTAGTTTCGTTTCAATTTTCTAGCTTTCAGAGGTTTTCAGAGAGGTTCTCAATCAGTCAGAGGTTACAAGTGAAGTGCCATATTTTCCCATTGCAACCCGTGCATCCATATTCAATCAGCTCAGAGGTTTGATCAGTTTTGCAAATGGAGTTCAGGTTACCAGGATGTTTTCTTAAATGACTCTGTGCCTAATGGATAGTAGACAGCTGGTCTGGTATGCTTAGTAGGAAAGCATCACGCAGATGTCGCCAAAGTTGTTATCCATTTTATTTTTCCAGCTCAATCAGGTTTTCCAGTCTACACTTAGCCGAATTTGCAGAAAGCCCTTAAACCCTGAAGACCTTAGGTCTTGGCAATTCTTTCCCGGGCTTTATCATTCAAATTCTTTGTTTGCCATGTGAAAGGTCGTCAAACCCTTTTCAAATCATGCTTTTGGTCTAATCGCGCATTCAAAATCTGTTTAAATCAAAGTCTTTAAGTTGTGCTACTGCGTGACAAGTCGCAAATTGAGGGTCATTGCACAATCGCAAGCCATTTACAAAGGGTTCTGTTCTATCTGCGAGTGTGCGACGAGCTGTCTAAAGTGGTTATCACGCAGTCGTGAGCTATCTATGTCAAGACTTTCAAGCTGTGCGACTGAGCGAGTGCAGCGCTTAAGGTATGTATCACGCAGTCGTGATGTCTGTTTCATATCAGGTTTCAAGGCCGTGAGTCAGTGATGAGCAGACAAGGAGGGTCATCGCGTAGTTGCTGGGCATTTTTGTAAAAGAGAGGACAGCTCGCGGGTGAGCGACCAAAAGGAAAGGATGTGTTGTTGCGCGCTCGCTGAAAATGATGAAGTAAGGGTTTAAGGCCCATGAGTCAGTGATCGAATAGAAGCAGAACGCATCGCTCAGTCACGCATAAAACAAAGGAAGGAATATTAGGATGGTGAGCTTGCGACTGAATAGAAGATGCAATAAAAAGAGCTCGTCGCTCACTCACTGAGCAATAAAGACAAAGAAAAAAGAACTTGCAGGTGAGCGACCAAAGGAAATGATGAGCTCATCGCTCAGTCGCCGAGCAGAAAAGGTAAAAGAAAATCAGTTCGCGAGTGCGCGACTGAATAGAGAGCAGATGCTGTCGCGCACTCGCACATGAAATAAAAATATAGTAAAAGGTTGTGCGGGTATGCGATCAGACAGAGGATGCAGACAGAAACAATAAACTGTTAGAGCAGAATTTGTCAAGGAAGTTGATAGTGCATCCAATGTGCATTCACCATGTTCACCTTGCCCAGGACCCAGATTGTTCGGTTTGTAGAGGTGAGATGTTTTGCTCGGCTTGCGGGGTTTTCAAAGATTAATCAGAGTATTCTAAATTACAAGAAATTATGCACAGAGCTGTCTGTCGATCCCAGGATTAGATTTGTTTCAATATCGGTAGAAAAGAAAAGAAAAATTCAAGGTGCGACCGAGTAAAAGGGAGATACTTTTCAAAGGGAGAGAATCAGATACAAATAAAAGATCAGATTTTTGGAAAGATCAGAGGATGCAAATGATAAGTCTGTGGAAGAGTTATTGCATTCTAAAGACTTATGTGACTCTTCTAGAGGATAAGATCGCTTCTGTAGAGGAGCATTTATGTTGATATTTTGAAGGGATGACTTTCAGAGCTAAGCAGTGGCTGGACAAGCTAAAAAGATCAGATCAGGGAGTTATTGCTCGCCAAAAATGCAGTTGGCAAAATTGTATAAGTATGAGTTAAAGACTCATTGTCGCCATTTCTTCTTCCCTTTGGCTTGCTATTTTTGTAACTTTTTCTAAGTTCTTGACAGAAACAAAGAGATTTTGTAACCCATTTCAGAGAAATATACAGATTTGTAACACCTTTGATTGTGAAAGATAGCTTATGCCTTCCATTATTGTATTTCATGCTTATTTGCAGGTTTTAAGTTGTGCTCAAGTCAAATTTTTCCCAAAATTGTGAGAAACCTTTCTCCTTTAAAGGGATTGTTGTTATTGGCCTTCTTGTAAATTGATTATGCAAATATTATGATTTAGTGGGGTTGTGTAAGAGAGCTTAAGTAGCTGTTTCATTGTGTGTCAAGTTATTTGTGCATTTCTCAGATATCTTCTGGTGCATCACCTTTTAGGACATAGTTTTCATTTTTTGTTCTCCTTCTATCTCTTTCCTCCATCAAAAGAATTGGTTTCAGATAGTATAGAGTGATTTACCAGATAGGAAGCTGGCCTAGATTCTAGAGATTCATTCTAGCCATAGGTTACCCACAACCTTGGAATGTTTCCATGTTTCTCCAAAAGGTTAAGTTTTCTGCAAACTTAACAGGGTGCAATTTTGGTAGATAACAGGAACAAAATTTATCCAATTTTGATTAGCC
The DNA here is from genome assembly GCA_018584345.1 of Thuja plicata. NCBI lineage: Eukaryota > Viridiplantae > Streptophyta > Pinopsida > Cupressales > Cupressaceae > Thuja > Thuja plicata. Next base: position 1,028,481 of record MU223174.1, on the reverse strand, counting down.
ACTGGTTGTAGGAGGGCCCTAACTAGGGTTTCAAGACAAAATTCCTCTTTCCCAGAGACTCCACCATGGGAAAAATATAATCCTTGGTGGAGATAAAGGATGGAGGATTTAATTTAATAATTTTTTGGTCTTCGATCAGGAGGCATTCGATGGCGAGAGAAAATGCTAAATCCTCTAGACAGGCATCTAAATGTGACTATCCAAAATTTGGTTTTTGAAGCACAATTTGGGATAGGGGTGGAATGAAGACCTAAATACTTGGATTTAGCAGTTTGGTGTGATCCCAAAAGTTTTCCAATTGGAAGGATTGGAAGGTGAATCTAACTTGAGGGACTTTCTTTGTAAAAGTGACCTAATTGTTCTATTAGGCCTAGGAGGAAATTATGAACAGCAGGAGTTAGGAGATTGGTCAGGAGTCCTAGCTTGGAGGGTGTTTTTGGTAAGTGGATTGAAGTATTTAAGGGTGGTTAAGAATTTCTTTGATGTGCTTCCATTTAAGTTCCTTCAGTAATCTATTTTTTCTCCTTGTAGCCCTATATAAGCCTGGGTGCGTAAATTATGTCTCAAATTTGTGTAAGTGTGGGATTTGTCTTTCAATACATCTAAATAAACAATACCAGTATTAAATAGTGAGCTCATAAACAATGCATGATGCCCTAGATTGCAGCCTGTGAGCCATCAAGACATTTCCTCATGAAATTATCATAAACAGGGAGTACCACATAGTGAACATCAATAGAAAAACAAATAAAGAGAGATCAAAATCTTCACACAATGCATTGAAGGTAATAGAAAAGATGCTCTGGCTCTCAAATATTGTGGGTCATCAAGCATTCCAAATGCAAATATGTAAACAATGCTAGTATTAACATTCATATTGTGCCATTAAATCAACAAATTCCATCAAAATGAAATTGAGTCAATGAGAAGACAAAGCTCAAATGCCTACCTCAAGTCATGGCTTCCATATGAAGATCAAATGCTAAGGACCTATGTTATAAAATATCAAGGTAATAAATTTTATAACTGTACATATATTTTCTTTGACTCCCCCACATTGTAAACTCAATGCTAAGGAGCAAAATGTATGATGTCAAAAGTATAAAATTTCATGGCTTGAAATTTTAAAACATAGTTCATGCCTTGAAATTTTATAACATAGTATTAAATAGTGAGCTCATAAAGAAGGTCGTGTCTATGCTGCATAATATTTTCACCTTAGTTAACAAAGTATGTTGTTAACAAAATATGTTAACAACATGTATGTTAGCCTATTGTGTTTGTTTGCAAATTACTAACACATGTTAACACAATAGGCTAACATACATGGTGTTAACATATTTTGTTAAAAACATATTGTGTTATTTCACTTGTTTACTAAGGTGAAAATATTGTGGTGCATAGACACGGCCCATAAAAATTGCATGATGCCCTATCTTGCAGCCTGCGAGCCATCAAGACATTTCCTCATGAAATGATCATAAACGGAGAGTACCACATAGTGAATATCAACAAAAAAATAAATAAAGAGAGATCAAACACTTCACACAATTCCTTGAAGGTAACAACAATGGTGCTCTAGCTCTCAAAGCTCATGGGTAGTCAAGTATTCTAAATGCAAAGATGTTAACAATGCCAGTATTAACATTCATATTGTGCCATTAAATCAACAAATGTCATCAAAATAAAATGGAGGTAGGGTAGTGCAAAGTGGAAACTTTCCCATTTTACCACAGTTAGGGCCCTCTTTTACCATGCTTTATGAGCTTTATATGGTTGATTGAGTAGGTCATTAGATTGTATATGATCAATCAAAGAATAAATTATCATTTTTGGGGGTATTTAAGTAATAACCAAGAGCTATTATTTTATACTCTTCTATTCTATTTATAAAATATTTCTTGATTGTATTTATTTTAACGTTTAAAGGACAATTAAAATCTCTTGATTGTAATTATTTTAATGTTGAAAGGGCCATATAAAAGAAAGCATTAGTGGAAGAATGAAGATTCAAAAATATAAATAAGTGAAGGATTTGGGTTATGTGAACTTTTGTTCAGAAAGATTCTCTAACAACTATGGCAGAAGTACAAGTGAGTGTGAAGTTTTTGTTTAATATGATTTAGTAAAAATAATATACTGATAATGTTTTTTTTTGGATTTTTAAGGACTCTGATCAAAAGCCTATTCTTTTTGTTCATGGGTAACTATGTCAATATGGGTGATATAGAGTTTTGACATGATTGTTTCTATTTGTTTGTGGGTTACTCTTTCAATATATGTTGTAGTGTTTACCACATCTATTACAACTGCAGAGCCCTTCTTTTTTGTTTGTTTACTTTTACAGTATCACATGCACACTAAGAAAAAGGATAGTGGAGGATAAGGATTCCCCTTCACATGTCCTTTGTGTTGCAGACAATCCTTTTAGCATTTGATGAACCTTTTCTCTACCTATTAGTATTGCTACACTGTTGTGATTTTGTAGCTTTCCTTTTTTTAGAAAGATGGGTTCAGGCTGCATTAGTGGAGTCATGGTAGTAATTCTCTTAGTATTGGAGCTCCTAGCATGTTGTTTATTTGGTTGTGTATCTGCCAAGGAGGTGGGTATTCATGCATGTATGATAATATATATACATTGAGTATTGACAGGGCTTGTGGTTTGTGATAAATGGTTTAATGGGGGTGTGTTGTACATATTTTTTTATAGGTATATGTTGTCTATTCAGGTGACCATGGAGGGTTGTAGCCAGAGGAAGTGTCTGAAATGCATCATTCTATGCTTCTCTCTATCAAAGAAAGGTTGGTCCATTGTTACTATACTACATGAGTTATGCTAGTTCCTTTTTATTCTTAAGCTCTCTAACATTTTGAGGATGGATCATTGAGTATCGTGAGTTATGCTTGTTTCTTTCCATTCTTGACCTCTCTAACATTTTGAGAAAGGATCATTGAATATGATAATTAATTGGTCTAAATAATAGACACAAGCAAATCTAGAAAGATAAATGTAGTAAATTTGCTGATACGCAATGAAAATTCTTTGTTTCTTGGGTTTTCTAGTGTTGATGAAGCAAGGGAATCATTTCTATACAGTTACAAGCATTTTTTCAATGGCTTTGCAGCTCAACTTTCTCTTGCAGAAGCTTTTTTCATATCAGGTAGCTCTGCAAAACATAAAAGAAAAAGCTATGCTTTACATGCTATTACCACAACAGTTTATGGGGGTCAATTTCATAAAATGGTTATGAAAATTTTATGCTTTCTTAATAATTCATTTAACCTACCATTCTAAGAATATGAGAGACAGGAGCTTGTTAAAAGTATATGAAAATTCAAGTGGGTAGATTTTAAAAAATGGTTAAGGAAATTTATGTTTTCTTGACGATTCATCTAAACCTACCATTCTAAGAACATGAAGGAAAAAGAGCTTTTTGATGGTATATGTAAGATTATAGGTTTTGTTTTGTGTGTTGAGCATGTGGATAAGGAGGCAACTATGCTTGACAATAGATAGTACTTTAAATACTTGTCCAAAGCTCCAAAAATTGGTTTCTCTGATGTACTCACTTGTAATGTTCATGTAAATCTCACCAAAGAAAGGGAACTGTTGGTACTCAAAAATACAATAGGGTTTTTGAGTACCTTGTTAATTTTTTGTATTTTGACCCCTATAAATACTTTTTGAGCCTTTTTTCCATGATGGAATTCTGGAGTTTTTCATACATGTCAGGTGTTCATCACTCATTTTTAGGCTTATGAAGACATCCCAGTTTGTCAGTTTCAAGTTTTGAGTCAATTAGTGATGTCTTGTTTTAAGCACTTATCCATTCTGCATTTGTTGTTAAGTGTTATTTTGCTGTAACAGGCGCAGTTTGCTTCTGACTAACTTGCGCCCTTTTGTGTTTCATAGGTCACCACTTTAAGAATGTTTTACATGTATATCAAAGAGCTTATATTTCAAATCCTAAGTCATTTTGAATCCATTTGATAATTTTCTGGATTCCCCAAAGTTGGTCCTACTGAACTGTTTAGTTTCTCTGCGATGCCTAGATTTCTAAATAGTGTACTTTGAGCTTTTCCAATTTGTATCTGGTTGAATGACCTACATAATTTAATGTTTCCCATGTTTCAAACATGAAATTGTAACTATCTAAATAATTTTATCCCTTGTCCAATCCGCTTGACTACTTTTCCAACTTGATTCCAAATCAGATTTCTGCATATTTACTGAGTTTTAAATTCAAAAAGTTGTAAATTGCTGACTTTGCATATGTGTGCTGGTTTTTTAGTTCACTTTAAGAGAAGGTTATTTGAGGTTTCATAATCCACATGTGAAGGTGAATCCATTTTGAGAGGTTCAAATTCTAAGGGTTCTTTTTGATTAGTTTGTGAATCAAAATTTGAAGACAGTTTGTGTAGAATGCAACTGCTGAACATAATCAAATTTACAGAATGGTCATTTTGCAAGAGTGATAACTTTTGGTCTGAATATTCTTTTCAAGAACCTATTGTGGTACCATTCTCATTTCATGTAAATTTACTACTATGAATGATGGTGAAGTCTCAAAGCATGTTACGGTAGTCTTGCAATACCCGATCCGAATGAAGTTTATGTTGTTTCCGCATTTGCATTTGCACAGTACTCTGAAATGTCAAAGTTTGATTGGTTGCACCTTGCACAAAAAGTTGAATCCAGAAAAGCCCTTTTGCATGCATAATCAGTGTGGATGAATGAATCATTTTTTCAAGTGATGACTCTTCAGGAGTTAATTTAGTATCTTTCTGAGTTGCATTTCTGGCAGTGTTTGCATAAGTTTGAAAAATTTTGATTGCAGAATATAATGAAATTGCTTACTTTGAGTGGTATTATCTTTTGGACCTGATCTTTTCAAGAAAATCTAGTTGATGGTTATTTCTCAGATGCTAGAGATGAATGTGCTTTCCAGATCCCATGCTCATAAAGTGTTGTTCAATCAGTTTTCAAAGTTCTTTCCGAAAGCTACTTGCCACTAATATAATCAATTCACAGAAATGTGAAAAATTCATTAAAAGCACCGCCAGTTCAATGCTTCATTGTCCATTTGTGGTGGATTTTTTCATATGATTAAGGTTAGAAGATATGGCTACAGATAAAGGGTTTTCATATATGACTTCTTTATTGGTGATTTAGTGCAATTATCAATTGGGGATCTGATTCCAGTTGTTGGATTTCTCTTTTTGGGATATTTGTTATCAGTAAGTATCAATATCTTTGTGGATAGATAGAAAACCAAAGTGCAATATAATGTCGATCTATGCTCATCCCATTCTAAGTGTCCCACTTTTGAATCCAAAGAAAATTTCTTTCCCTGCATAGCAATCAAAACACATAAAATGAAATTAGTGCATCATGAAGTGATATTTAAAGCATAAAACAAATGCAAATGACATGTTTCTCAAAATTTTGTGCAGAGAAGAGTAAAGAGGCTACGCATGTTAAAGAGATGGGGGATGTGAGATTTCTTGAGATCTCCAGGCAATTGCAAAGTGACAGGTGTTTTATTTCAAATATTTTAATACAAATGCACTTGCAGATGTAATCCTAGAAAGTCCACGCATGAGAGAAGAGATTGAAAACATCAAAAACTTAAAAAAATGCCAAGAGGGGGCCTACGAAAGAATTAGAAAGGCATCCTGCATAGGGAACAAATGCATATTGCAGATGAGCATTAAAAGAAAAAGCAATGTGGAAGCTAGAGACAAAATAGAGGAATGTTGTGCAGCATGTTGCCCAACGAAATGGAGGAAGTAGCCTGCATACAAACCAAATGCCTGCGCTAAAATACAAACAAGAAATTTTAGATTATAAAAGGCATGCAAATGCAAATCAAACAAATGCATTACTTGCACATATTTTGGGGGATATTTTAAGTTTTAAAACTAATTGCAAACACAAAAACTAGCACAGAACATCAGGTGAGTATTTAAAACATTCATATTAAATGAAATATCAAATAATGTTGCACAGATTAGGGAAGCATACAGAGGAGCCAGTGGTGGGCACTAAAAACAAAAAGTACATAGAAAGGGGGTTGTGTAGGTAGTTTGGGTGGAGGAATTTGTTTAAGTTTTTAAAAATTGAAATAGCATTGCATAATGTTGCACAAAGTATAGTAGAGGAGTTCACACCGGAATTAAAGAATAATTTTAAACTTTTAAAATGTTAAACCATGCAAAGTAAGGGACCAAGCAGCTAGCACACAACAATGGAAAGGTATTAAAACATTCAAATGCATTGCAAATGCATTTTGTAGTTTGAAATGACAGCAAGGAGCCAAGCGAGTATAGGGAAGAGGTTTTAAAATCTTGAAAATGCATAATGTCATTATCCCACATTGCTCATGGGTGGGGAGTTTCTAGTATTTAAATACTAAAGCGATCAGTTGTAATGTGAATAAGAAAGAACCAAGAGGCCTTGGTGAGCTCCTTGGCTAGAAGTATGCACGTGCAAGTGGGCCCCATTATTTTAACACAAAATCCAAAAAATGCTTTAAAACTTGAAGGGATTTAGTCCCACATTGCTCCCAGAGGAGAAAATGAAGATGTTTTTAAGAAAAGTGGAAAACATATACAAATGTTAAGCAGAGAAGGAGGATCTCTTCATGTGTGTGCACCCAGGTGACGAATTCCTCGAAAAGCATGCCCAGGTGACAGTTGGTGATGCATTGGGATGTGTTCCCAAATGACAAAAATGAAATTTTGTAGACAGGTGGCACAGGTGATGACAAGGATGCAGGGACACATGGCGATCAGTCATGAAGTCATGGTAGGAAACTGTGCTTAGGATATAACCACTGAGATCACATGACTAACCACCAAGGTAACCACTAGGTGTAGTCATGCAGTCGCAAGAGATAACTGTGGTCAGGAGATAACCACCAAGATTGGGTGACTAACTACACTCGCTTAGTTGCCAGACAGAAAATGTTAAGTGCTTAAAATCATGAGATTTCACCCAAGCTGTCTGATCTAGATTGAGATCAAGGGTAGTCGCAAAGTCTCCAAAGTTAACCGTGGTTAGTAGAATTTCTCAGAGACTTGGATACTACATTGAGAAGAGTTAACTACAGTCAAGGTGCGATCAAAGAATTATATGGTTAAGGCTTATAGAGAATTAGGGACTAGAGGTTGTCTCCAAATATCCATAGTTGATCATGGTTAGTGAAATTTCTTAGAGATTCAGAGACTCATTGTGCAAAGTAACTGTGGTTAAGCTATGGTCAGAAGAAGGGTCAAGTTAAAATTTCATAGAGACCTAGAAACTAAAGTCTAGTCTCTAAGTCTCCAAAAGAAACTATGGTTTAGAAAATCCTCCAGAGATTTAGAGAGTAATGTAGTCTCCAAGTCTCTAAGAGAACAGGAGTTAAGGAGGAGTTGAAGACCAGTTAAGGACAGCCAATTAGAAAGTGCCAAGTGTCAAATTTTGGTATTTTTAGGTAAAAATGCAAAAAATAGAGATAATATGTGTAGAATGTTAAAATGAAATATCATTTCAATTCAATAGTCTAACTATTGAAAAGACATATAAACTCAAATATTTCAAGATATTCAGACTATTGAAAAAGTTTACACGGGAGAGGAAGTTTGTTTAGTGATTCAGGGGGAAATTTTTGTCAAAAACAACAAGTATCATATACCATTGGAAAGGTCTTGAGATGAGGATTATGATTTTGCAAACCATTTGAGTGAAGATCAAATCACATTTTTGCAGTTAGAGAAAGAAGTAGTTGTAGATATTTTATTTAAGGAGAAGGATAGGTGTCAGTGACTGAATTTGTCTTTCCCATTCTCCTATATCTTGGTTTTTCTCCATTATAACAAGGATGTTGAATTTTACACTGTTGGGCAGTATTCTGGCTTTTGATTCTTATTTTCTATTTACATTGTCTTAAATGTACAGAATTAGATGATTTTCCAATAAAGAACAAATGGAATCCCTATGCTATATTCGTTGATGTCTTTGTATGTTTGGTTTTAATTCTTGTGTGTTAATCTATAAGGCATTTTAATGCATTAGTTATAAGGTAGTTGTGAGTTTGTCTCTGAGTTTCTTTCAAGGAGAGATTAATTCTTAGAGGTAAAATCTAAGAGTTCAAGATTTGCATACGAATTTGATGTCCAAGTATTGGATTGAGAAGAGTGATTTGTAAGGCACTTCACTTGGTTTCTGTGTGTTTGGAGTTGGAGGGTTTTCTGGAGTTGTGTATTCATTTGACTCTGTTTCCCAGTAGATAAGGCACTGGTCCTTTCTTGTCTTGCAGTTTTCATCATCAATCAATTAAAATCAAACCATTTTCCATTTCATGTTTAAAAGCATGAATGTTCAGAATCTGTATTGAATAATGCAGACATTGTTGGTGATTCATTGAAGAATTGAATCTTATAGGTTAGCCTCCCTGAGTCTCAAAATTGAAGAGAAGAAGGGTGAACATCCTTGTCAAATTTTCCATTTTTTCTATAATGTTGTTTACTTTTGTTAAATTCACAGATTAGCTTTCTAAGCTCTGCATTAGTTGCAGCAAAAGACATTAGTAAATCATTGTGAGAATCCCTAATCCACTATAGGATTTCATTGTGAATCAGTGAATCTGAAGAGGTACACCCACCCGCATCTATGGAGCTCGAAGTGTAGAAGGATTATATACTTTTTAATTAGCCTTTTTCCGTGTATGGATCTAGAATTGGGAATATGAGAGTCAACTTGAATAGCTATATATTGATTCAACAAGAAAAAGAGCTAAAAGGAACAAAGATCAGTCAAGGCATTTTGGCATTAAATGTGTGATCGTTTTGGGATATGGTGAAGTTTAATGTCATCTTGTCCCACCCCCAGTCTTACCTAAAATTCTATTTGTTATTAATATGCTTTCTTTTGGATTAGTTTGGGATCAAACATATTGATCAAAAAAAATATATCAGATCTAAATGAGAAAATAACTGTAGAAACTTCATAAATCTGATTCTATTTGTTGGCAATAATGACATTCCCTCAAATATAATTTACTTGTTAGAAATTAATCTTTACTTGCATTATGTAAGTAGGAGATTCCTATGGAATCCCTACACCTATTTTGTCCTCTTGTGAGGATAATTCTTTTTATGTATCTTTTATTATCCCTTGGTTGTATTA
>MU223174.1:998821-1014272 GCA_018584345.1 Thuja plicata | reverse complement strand
CTTTCAAATATCTTGTCTCATGGTGTTGGATCTTGAAGCTTTCTCTCTCCTATCTTATGGTAATATCTTTTCATGCATTAACTCGCTTAGATTCTTTCCTGGTATTGCTTATTTACATATTTCTTTTCCATTTCTAACAGTACTTCTATATACTAGATGTAGAAATGGAAGGGGTGATATCTGTATTTCCAAGAAAAGGAAGAAGGATGCACACCACAAGGTCATGGAGCTTTTTGGGCATAGATGATGGGGCACAACAAGATGAGTCTTCCTCTTCAAAAACCCTGTGGAAATAGGCAAAATATGGGGAAGATACAATAATTGGGTTCCTAGATTCAGGTGCACATACATTTTAATTTAATTATACGTACAGATAGAGAGTATATTGTCCTTTAATATATGGATATGTATCTTTAATTTAAGAAAATAGAACTTAGTTGAAAGCTTTACAAATGTATTTTTGACTTTAGACCTAAGCTCTTTTAGAAATTTGGGTGTTTCATTCTAATCATGAGGGGTTCTCATTTTAGTTGAAAATTTTGGCTTGAAATCCTTCTATATTCACTTAAAGGTGGTGTTCATTATATTCTCTAGAATAAATCTTGTTGTGCATATTTGAAAATTTAATATCTCTCATTTTATATGAGAAACCCTCTTTCTTTGATCCTATACAATGTACCTATGGTACTGGTCATATTTTGATTGTGTGTATATATTATTCCATCACTTTATACATTGATAAGTATTGATGGCTTATAAATTTACTGTATCTTTTTACATGGGCCTCTCTATTGTGCTTCTATGACATAGCGAAAATGATGACACATTGATCATTTAATTTTTGATGTTTGTTTTGGTCACTGTGATGTCTCCTTGATGTCACTATATTTTAGTTCCTTTAGTTGGTACTTAATTTTACTTTGAAGTTATATCATACTCTTTATTTCATCACTTCTCCTAACTTGAAGCAGTAATAACTCTTCAACTTGTTTTTAGTAGCATTTTGATCTTTCACATATTCCTCTAGCTCCATTTTCTCCTAGGCATCATCTTCATGGTTTCATATATATACAATAGTTACCTCATTGTACATTGGTAACCTAATTACTCGATGAGTGACTACAATACCCTAGTTTGCATTATTAGATGATCTTGTTTAATTTGTGTTCATTTCATGAAAAGATACATGTAAAGGAAAAGAAATGTCTGCATCTAAAGATTACATGTATATATATGCCAAATAACTTGTATATACTATAAAAGGAAAGGAACTGAAAGATAAAATCATCTGGGCTGTTGTGATCATAGACAAATTTTAGAAGAATATACAAGAGTACAAGCATACATAAGAGGATGAACATAAATAATAAGGGTACCAGACATTGCCCGAAGTGATCAATTTTTGACCTGGGTATGAATCTAGTGTGCTCCGTTGTGATCCAGAACCTGCAAAGAAAAGAGAGATGGGGGTTGGATCAAAAAGGTATAATAAATGAATGGCATCCTATTACTGATCGTCATCTATAATTATGCATGTGCATATTCAAGACATACACTTCTGAAATAAAAACCATGCTATAGGACATGTGCACTCAGAAGAATGTTGTAGAAAGGAAAGAAGATACCATTTTTTTCCTCATGAAATTATCATAAACGAGGAGTACCACATAGTGAATATCAACAGAAAAAAAAATAAAGAGAGATCAAAAAATTCACACAAATCCTTGAAGGTAAGAGCAATGATGCCCTAGCTCTCAAATCTTGTGGGTCATCAAGCATTCCAAATGCAAAGATGTAAACAATTCCAGTATTAAACAATGAGCTCATAAATAATGCATGATGCCCTATCTTGCAGCCCGTGAGCCATCAAGACATTTCCTCATGAAATGATCATAAATGGGGAGTACCACATAGTGAATATTAACAAAAAAAAAATTAAAGAGAGATCAAATACTTCACACAATGCCTTGAAGGTAATAGCAACAATTCCCTAGCTCTCAAAGCTCATGGGTCATCAAGCATTCCAAATGCAAAGATGTAAAAAATGCCAGTATTAACATTCATATTGTGCCATTAAATCAAAAAATACCATCAAAATGAAATTGAGTTAATGATAAGACAAAGATTGAATGCCTACCTCAAGTCGTGGCTTCCATATACCAAGATTCTAATCTTCCATAGTTAGGTCCCTCTTCGCGCACGATGGTATGCGATCACGAAAATTAGAAATGAGCCTTTCCTTTTCTTTTTTTGGTTTATAATATCATGGGTGTTGAAATTACGATGGTACCATTGCTATTACGACAACATCGGGGGCACTTGAAAAAAAAACACAAAAATACACACAAATGGTAGTGCCATCGCAAATTGGCATCGAAATTCAACCCCAAATGTTGTAGTGATATATGTTGTATATATATGTTCTAGTACATATGACGTTGTATATATAGTCAATATATATCCTCCACTATACATGCTCAATATATATTGATGTGATAATGTCTCCTTGCTAAGAGTAAAGTACATATAAACCAATCATTATTATTAATCATGTTGATTATGATCAGCAATATGTAGTTCTCAAAATCTATACTCAACATATATATATCGAGCATATATTTGACAACATATTTTCTCTGTATGTATGTTCTATAAAATATGTTTTAGTATATATGGTCACCATATATCCTACAGTATACATATTTTGTAGTTTATATGGTCTCTATATATCCTCCAGTATACAAATGCTCTAGTCTATATGGTCACAATACATCCTCCACTATACATATGTTGTGGTATATATGGTCAATATATATCCTCCAGTATACATATGTTATAGTATATATGGTCACTATATATCCTCTAGTATACATATATTGTAGTATATATGGTCACTATATCTCCTCCAATATACATATGTTGTAGTATATATGGTCACTATATATCCTCCAGTATACATATATTGTAGTATATATGGCTAAATTCCCATTTTATGAATCCCCATTTTGAAACCATTTCGGGTCCGTGTGCAAAAAAAACATTATTTGGGGTCCGCGTACAAACAATTTTATTAGGACATTCGCATCATTTTCCCCAACATTTGTACGGGAAATGAAGAATAGGCTGTGACTTTACTCTGTTGTTGTGTTGTGTTCGAGCGACTGTGGGTTTCCTCATGTGTTGTGTTGGGTTTTTAGTATATATTATTAGTATATATTCTCTAGTACATATGTTGTGCTTTTTACTAGAGCATATATAGTGAGCGTATATACTGGGCATATGTACTAAAGCATATATAGTGAACATATATAGTAGATTATATATACTAGAGCATATCAAGGAATTCATTGAGAATGAGGATTCAAATTGCATATATATCAAATCTGAAAAAATATTTAAAGACATTGTCATGCTCACAAATAGATCAAGAATCTCAAGAAGACAAGTGTGAAACAAGATACACACATTTCAAAAGAGATCAAAATCAAAGAACAATCAGATTTACAAATCATGCACTTGAATTTACAGTTGGAATAAACAAAAAGAAGATATGTTGTCATTGTAGAAACAAATCATACACTTGAATTTTCAAATAAAGTTTTGCCAATGAATGGAAGACCTTGTCTTTTGTACATTATATGCATTTCTAAGTTAGAATAAATAGGCACCGATTGGTATATTAAAGAAAAATATAACCATAACAATATACATCCAATGAGGATGAAGCATCTATTATGATAACCATTGTAATATACATTCAATTATCATGTGAGCTACAGATCAAAGGAGTAAAGAGATAGATGAATGTTAAAGAATAGTAAGCAAGGAGGATGTAACCGAGCATCAATGGGAATATAGTATAAGGAGTATCATTAGAAAAATATATGAAAATATAAATGGAACACAACAATGTTATATATCATCATCAAAATAGCCCTGTTGCAATAGGAAATATAAATGGATTACACCAAGGAGTATCATCATAAAAATGAACTTCAAGCTTCATGTATTTCAAAGAATTTTCTATATGTGAACTATGAGAACACACGTTTGAGAATCAACATTAAAATAGTATGATTGATCTTCACCATGTGGTACTCCTTGGTGTATTACATTTATATTTCCTAATGTAACAGGGATTACAAATTCAAGAGGTATAGATAATAACCAGCTAGGAATGAAGAGACAAACAAAAGGTCAATGAAACTGTCATGCATATCACTGTATTTGCATTAAAGTACATTAAAGAACAAAGAAAGATCCCATAAAAGTACAACTATTGTCTATGTCTTTAGTCTTCTCACATCCTACTTGCTATATCATCTCAAAACTTCCCCCAATCATCCCTATCATGCTGACTCAACCCATATGTCTCAAGCATTGGTACATTTATCCCATGACGATTGTCGTCCTCTTCAATAGCCACTTCAGATGGAATGTCATCCTCTATAGTAACAAATTTGTGCAGTATGTAGCATGCAAAAATAATACATTCTTGTTTCATGAATAGATAAGACGTTGCATGCCTTAGGATAGAAAAATGTTGCTTCAAAATGCCAAATGTATGCTCTATTGCATTTCTAAGCGAGGAGTGTTAGTGGTTAAATAACTCTTGTACATTTTTCATAGGTTATTATCTTGAAAAATCCTTTAGGTGGTAACATGTACACTGATAAGAAGCGAGCAATTCTGGTACATTTTAATATCCAACATCGACTAAATAGTATTTTCCTAGAAACAAAAGTATATTATGAAACCCTGAAACATTTATCATTCACTAAACATACAGTCTAAAATGGCATACCAGGGGGAACTACAATAAGATCTTCTCTACTAAGAGTTGAAGCTAGAACACAGCTATGTGCAGTAGACCGCCCCTTCCCAACCAGCAAGAATGTATTGAAACTTATAATCAAATGAAGAGACAACCATAACATTTTGTGACAAGTTCCCTTTTCTATCACAATATTTACCCTATAAGTTGACATTGACAGTGACTGGTATATGGGTTCTATCAATTTCTCCAACACAACCCTATAGAAAGAAAAACTATATTCAAGGAACACACAGTAATAGGATTAACACTCAGGAAAATAAATTTGTAGCACTAGGGGATTTACCTTAAAGTACAGATCGAAATGATCCTTCCCACTAATTTCAGGATTGTTTGGACCAAGTGATATAAAATAATCCTCATGGAGTGCTAAGATAGTCACCAAGACCTTATGGAAGTATTGACTTACTGTCTCTCCAGAGTGGCCAAAGTTATGGGAAATCTTATGATTCCTCAGATTGTGGCCAAGGGTGTGGAGGAACATCACTAGTTGTTCTTCTAACATTATTTTTATTGTATCTGTAAGGATTCCTTTTTGCCTTAGAAGATTGGCTAGCTAAAATAAGGCTCATGTACTCATGCAAATTTGGACGTGAAATTCCACCTCATTCGAATGAATAATGCATTTATAAAAACCAATTGCATCACTTTTTTCCTTATGTATTCGTCACCTACCTTCTTGTGGAAACACCACTTTGGCTACTCCAGGGATAGCAAGAACAACTGTGAGAATACGAGCAGTCGTGGTCTTCCTAGATATGCATCCTTGAATGTTTATATTGTTGGGAAGATCCATCAATGACCTGAAATGTGCACAAAAATGAATATTTGAGATACAAAATTGTCACTCATAGGTAGCAAGAGGTTAAGAGAAGAAAAAAAATGCAACAACATGATTTTGTTCCATGTACTATGTCTATCACATGTACTTTTTGATAAAAAAAATTGTATATGTATTCCTAGCTGGTTATTGTCTATAGCTGTTCAATTTGTTAGCATTGTTGCATTAGGAATCATTCAAAGTGATATTGGTCAATAGTGATTTGGGCATATCGAGTGATCATAAATGGAACAGATATAATTTTTATATCATACTACTCCAACTAGTACAATTTATGTAAATTTCACCCTACAACTACTTAGTGCTTGGAATCATATATACATGTGTTCATGAACAAGATCATAAGCTAGCCATTAACAATATAGATACTTATGAAGGAGATCATAACCCCACCATATATATACTCACTACTTTACATCTGATATGTCTACTATGATCAAATAAGCACATAAACAACAAGACTACATATTGGTGTTCATAATCATCATGATTACTAATAACTTAATTATATACAAATATGTGGTACTTATATATGCACATATACATATATATAGCTATGTAATAAGTTCTTATTAATCATGCTATGTAATATAGCTATATTTTACATATATATAGCTATACATTGTTGGCAAGTGATGTTTTTGGTATGATATAAGACACTTGAAGGTTGTCATTTATGGAAACACATCTGATAGTATGATCGATTTAAGTACAATTTTGGAGATACGGTTCTAAAATCGACTAAGTATAGAAACATAAGTATAAATTATAACAAAATTATTTTGGACATTAAAGATCGTGTATGATGTTTTATGACTAGTGAGGTTAGAAGAAGATACTATGGGGTATGTATGACCTACAGTTAAGATCAGTTTTTTTTTGTGACAATTATGGAGATTTAGAGTGATTTGAAGACATACGAAGACATCATGATAGTGTAACAGGGAAGTTGAACAATTGCGATGATTGAGGGAGCATGAGATGGAATCAAAATGTGCTAATTTGGATTGGTATTGTTGATGCAAGTTAGGATGATGATGGGGCCTAGGGCACACCCACCACCAACTAACCTTGCCAACAATGCGGAAACAACACAGTGAGAGAAGAAAATACAAAGATCCTTTATATTAACTTGGTCAAAATCATTACATGTCGGGTTGTAAGGCCTTCCCATTTTTGGCCATATATTCAATGAATTACAATAAGATCTTCATACAATAGAGATCACAATTATTCAATCTCAATATCTAAACATTTGCCTTCTTTCTCTAAGATTGATTACAAAACTAAGAACATACAACCAAATATATAGAAGAGACCAACAAGGAATTCAGTGCTCAAATCAATAAGAGAGACCCAGATTTAGGTCCACACATATCCAAATGAGAGATCCCAAATCAACTCAGCAACCAAAATTAAATGAAGAAGTCGGCCAAAGATCCAACTCCTAAAATAATAGTCTCGAGCAGATGGTTACCAAAAATGAGCAACCTGTTGTTAAAGCATAACCGAGAATCAAAAAACCCATCGGTAAAGTATCACCAAAACTTGTCAGTAAAGCATCACCAAAACCCATCGATAAAGCGTCACCGAAATCCGTCGGTAAAGCATCACCGAAAAACAGAACCTGAGCGAAAGAGAACAAACAAAAGAACTAAAGAAAACATCTTTTTGGTTGTGTAGGATTACCAATGACCCAAGATGCTCCTGCATCAAACACGTGGGGTAAATAGGAATGATTCCCTAAATCATGTATCAAGTCAAACCTAAAATGAATCTAACTTAGATTGAGAAATCCAAGATGAATCCTCAATCGGCCTGTTCCTCCACTTTACTAGATACTCTTTGTATTCTTTGCCTCTTGTGCTTCTGCCAATTCTTTATTTCAGAATCTTTTCAACTTCTGCTATTTGCTTCCTTGGATAATCACATGGTACTGTCATTTCTTCATCAGGCTCATGATATGCATACAAGTTGGAAATATTGAATATAGGTGATATATCCATGTCTTTAGGTAATTCAACTTCATAAGCATTCCCACTGTCAAATCTTCTCAGTATTTTGCAAGGACCAAATTTCTTCATCTTTAGTTTACCATATGTTCCAATAGGAAATTTACCTTTCTTCAAATGAACCATTACAACATCACCAACTTCAAATATCTTATGTCTTCTTGATCTGTCTACACTTTCTTTGTACTTTTGATTACTCTTTTATAGATTCTTCTTTACATCTTCATGCAATGTCTTCATGAACTCAACAAATTCTTCTACTTCAACTCTTCTTTGCTCTTCACCAACAATATCTCTCAAATTTGATATACCTCTTAGTTATGTGCCATGAAAAATATCAAAAGGTGTCTTTCCAGTGCTTCTATTTACTAAACTATTATATGCAAATTTTGCTTGTGCCAACATCAAATCCCAATTACTTGGTGTGTCTCCAACTAAGCATCTCAACAAATTACCCAAACTTTGGTTTACAACCTTTGTTTGTCCATTGGTCTGTGGATGAAATGTAAAACTAAACTTCAACTCAGTATCCAACTTTTTTTAAAGTTTTTTCCAAAAATAGCTAACAAACTTACTGTCTCGGTCAGAGATGATACTCTTCAGTAATCCATGCAATCTGACAATTCCCTTAAAGAAAAGATCTGCTACATGTATTGCATCTGATTTTTTCATACATGGTATGAAATGTGTCATCTTAGAAAATCTATCCACAACAACAAATATAGAATCATTACCTCTTGTTGTCCTAGGTAAGCCAAGAACAAAATCCATGTTGATATCACTCCAAGGCTTCTCAGGAACAATAATAGGCTTATACAAACTAGTATTCTGACTTACTCCCTTTGCAACTTGACAAAATCCACAACTTCTTACAAAATTCTGAGCATCCTTATACAACTGAGGCCAAAAATACCTCTCCTTAAGCAAA
Organism: Thuja plicata; assembly: GCA_018584345.1. NCBI lineage: Eukaryota > Viridiplantae > Streptophyta > Pinopsida > Cupressales > Cupressaceae > Thuja > Thuja plicata. Next base: position 1,005,657 of record MU223174.1, on the reverse strand, counting down.
CTCAATGTTTTGTCAATACCAAAGTTTCCATCCAATCCACTGCTATGTTTCTCTTTTATCAAATTAGTTCTCATTGAACCTCTCATTATGTACAACTGAATACCTTTGAACAACATATATTCCTGAATGAAATATTATTCATACTTACTTGATTGATTTGAATTAGGTTCTATGCACACTCTCCATTGCTCTGAAAAATCAGGATCACTTTCATACAAATTCTTCATGTCCTCAAAACCAAGAACTTCAATCCCATTTCAGTCAACAAAGATATTCTTCTACTAAGTGCATCTACAACTCTACTAGAAACTCCACTCTTATGCTTAATCACAAATGTAAAGCTCTACAAATACTCAACCCATTTCATATGTCTTTGATTCAACTTATTATGACCACCCAAATACTATAAATCCTTATGATCAGTATATAATACAAATTCATTTGGCATCAAATAATGTCTCCATTTCTTCATAGCTTGCACAATAGCATAGAAATATTGATCATAGATAGAATATTTCCTCTTTGCATCACTCAAATTCTCACTAAAGAAAGCAACAGGTTTACCTTCTTGAGTCAACACAACTCCGATTTCACTTCCACTTGCATCACATTCCACTTGAAATAATTTATTGAAAGTAGGTAATGCCACATAGGTAGTTAAACAACCTTCAACTTCAAAGCTTCAAAACTCTTATTAGCTCCATGTGTCCATTTGAATTCTCTTTTGTCTCCTCTCATTGTTTCAGTCATAGCATTACAAATAGAACTGAAATTTCTGATGAACTTCCTGTAGAAACTTTCCAATCCATGAAATGATCTTACCTCAGTGACATTTCCAAGTGTAGGCCAACTCAGTATGGCTTCAACCTTCTCTGGATCCATCTTCAAACCATCAGCTAAAATCACAAAACCCAAATACACAAGCTCTTCTTTCATAAAGGAACACTTCTTCAGATTTATCAGCAACTTTTCTTCTTTCAATCTCTACAACACTTTCCTTATATGCATCAAATTATCTTCTCTAGTCTTACTGAATATCAGAATATCATCCAAATATACAATCACATATTTATTCAAGAATCGCTTCAACACTTCATTCATTAATCTCATAAAAGTGCTTCCAATGCATTAGTTAGACCAAAGGGCATAACCAACCATTCATACAAACCTTACTTTGTTTTGAAAGCAGTCTTCCATTCATCTCCTTCTCTGATTCTGATATGATGATATCCACTTTTCAAATCAATTTTGGTAAAATATTTTTCTCCACTCAAACAATCCATTATGTCATCCATTCTCAGTATAGGAAATCTATACTTCACTGTGATCTTATTAATGGCTCTGTAATCAGTGCACATTTTCCATTCTCCATTCTTCTTAGGTGCTAATACATCAGGTACTGCACGTGTACTCAAAATTTCTCGGATCAAGCCTTTGTTCAACAATTCATGAACTTGTCGGTTAAGCTTTTCATTTTTGGTAGGTGTTAACCGATGTGATGCTTTGTTTGGAAAACTAGCTCCAAGAATCAAATCCATACAATGAATGATATCCCTCATTGGCGAAAAACCATCAGTTACATTGTCTAAAATTATCTCCTTGTACTCAGTGAGCAACTTTCCAACTTTTGTAGGAATTTCATCTACTGTATTCTTACTCGATTTGTTAGGAATCAAAGCATAACAAATATCATTCATTTTCAAATCCTTAACAAACTGTCTACCTTCCATCAAGCAAACTTTCATAGATGTACATATCTCACCAGTAGGTTCTTCAACCAAAGGTAACAAAAATTGCTTCTTACCATCAACCCAAATAGAATATCTATTCAATCTTCCATCATGTATAGCATGTCTATCATATTTCCAAGGTCTACCCAACTAAATATGACAACAATCCATAGGCATAATATCACACAATACCTTATCATAGTACTTTCCAATTTTCAGATTCACAAAACATTGTTCAGTCACCATTAATGTATGATTATCTTTGATCCATGAGATATTATAGGGCTTTGGATGTTTCATCCTTTCAGCCTATAAACTTGCAACCATTTCCTCAGATGCCGGATTCTCTGAGCTTCCACTATCAATAATCACTTTCCACACTTTGTCTGCAACTCTACATCTAGTCTTGAACAAATTTTTCCTGATCGGATCTTGCTTATCCTTCTCACTCCATAGTATCCTTTGGATCATGAAATTTCCTTCCTTCTCAGCTTCATTTGGTGACTCCTCTTTCACCAATGCATTTCTACTACTACTCCCTTTCTTGTTTGCATTTGTACATTCAAAATATTTATGTCCTTCTTCACCACAATTGTAACAAGTAACTTGGAATCCTTTTCTACTATATCCACCTCTAGAGTAATTACCTCTTCCTCGGTATGAATTTCCACCCTTCCATTCATTCTTTCCTTTTTCTTGAGATGTGTCTGAAACTGACTTTTCTGGTTCAGATCTACTATTCTCACCATGAGATCTACCTCTTCCTCTAGAGAATCTACCACCTCTACCTATTTATCTTTTTTCATATCTTCTATTCAGCTTTTCTTTAGCTTTTTGGGAAAATTCATATGCCTCCTCAATGCCTTCCATCTTGACCAAACTGATTTCATCTTGTATGGAAATTCTCAAGCCATTCAGGTATCTTACAACTCTTTCCACTTCATCTTCAACATGTCCAGATCTGATGTCCAATCTGTAGAATTCTTTAGTATAATCTTTCACAGTTTTATCTTTCTTCTTCAGGCTTTGCTTTCACTGGATTAGGTTAATCTAACAATCACAAGGTAGAAAATTTCCTTTCAACTTGTTTACCATTTTATCTCATACCTTGATTTTGTCTTTACCTTTCTTCTTTTGATCCAATTGCAGATGTTCCCACAATAGGGATGTATGTCCTTTCAACTTTTTGCTTGCAATCTTCACCTTCTTATCCTCTGCTACATTATCATATTCAAAATACTTTTCCATTTCTGTTATCCAGTCAACCAATTCATCATAATCCAATTTTCCACTATACTCAGGAGGATTAAACTGAGGTGTGAATTTCAAACTTGTCAAAGCTCTCAAGAATCGCTCTTCTTCCTAATTCATCATAGGTGCAGGTGCAGCTTCACCTTGAACCTCTTCAAAATTTTATCATCACTAACATCATCAAGATGTCTTCCTCTGTGTTGGGCTGTCTCAACAACTTCCAATCTAGCAGCCATCTATCTAAGCATATCAGCTAGACCTGGATCTGCATTCCGTCTCCCATGAACCATATTGAATCCCTCTACAATTGTAGGTCAGATCGCAATCTGCTACCCCAAAACAATACCACTAGGGTTAGGGTTTTAGGAAGGAACTTAGATCTCACCACATTTTGATACCACCTGACACAAGTTAGGATGATGATGTTGCCTAGGGCACAGCCACTGCCAACCAACCTTGCCAACAATGCGGAAACAACATAATGAGAGAAGAAAATATAGAGATCCTTTATATTAACTTGGTCAAAATCATTACATGCCAAGCTGTAAGGCCTTCCCAGTTTTGGCCATATATTCAATGAATTACAATAAGATCTTCATACAACTGAGATCATAGATGTTCAATCTCAATACCCAAACATTTTCCTTCTTTCTCTAAGATTGATTACAAAACTAAGAACATACAACTAAATATATATAAGAGCCCAAAAAGGAAGTCGGCGCTCAAATGCATAAGAGAGACCAAGATTTAGGTCCACACAGATCCCAATGAGAGATCCAAAATCAACTCAACAATGGAATGAAGAAGTCGGCCAAAGATCCAACTCCCAAAATAACAGTCTCGGGCATATGGTTACCAAAAATCAGTAACCCGCCAGTAAAGCATAACCGAGCATCAGAAAACCCGTTGGTAAAGCATCACCAAAACCCATCGGTAAAAAATCACTGAGCAACAAAAATCAATCAAAAGAGAACAAACAAAAGAACTAAAGAAAACATATTTTTGGCTGTGCAGGATTGCCAATGACCCAAGATGCTCCTACATCAATTGTGAATTACCTATACTTTGGGAATACAAGAGCTTCGACATTATATTTACTTTTTGTATAAGTATTTATTGTATTTTGTATTGTAATTGAGATTCAACCAAATGATGTAAGACACACACACACACACACACACACACACACACACACACATATATATATATGGAGAACATTTTTAAAGTGAAGATGTAATGTATGTATGGAATGTGAGAGAGATGATTGATGGCAGATGCGAGATCAAAGATTGACAGATTTTGTTGAGAGCTACAACTGGAACTATCTAGGCATTATATCTATGCATATTTTTTTCATTATTGAGAACACTTTGTAACAGAATTATTGGTTGTAAGAGTTGTAATCTCAATGTACCCCTAATAGGGTATTGTATACCTTTAACAGGGTTGATATTCCTTTAACAGGGAAACGTACTATGTAATATTCAGCTCCTAACAAGGCTATGTCTCCTAACAGGGACATTATAATTTAGTGCATGCTTGTGGGTACCATCCCCACTAGGTTTTTCCCTTGGATAGGGTTTCCTCCACAACAAATAATGGTGTAATGAGTTGTGTGTTATTTTCTTATGTTTTTTTAATTTCAGCAATACTATGGTTTATTTGGAATTGGTTTAAGTTTAATTTAAATTTTTGTAATACTGATTCACCCCCCTCTCAATATTACTTAATCCTAACAATTGGTATCAAAGCTATTGGCCCCTCAAAAGAAAGTTTAACAACTTCAGGGAGATCAAGATTGATTATGTAAATTTGGAAGAAAACTTTGAAGCAGCACTTGAAGACCTTGACAAAGCAAAAGCAGAGAATGGTGACTTGAGATTCAATTTAAGAAGAGCTGAGCAATTCATTAAGAAACTAAAAGATCCACATGAAATTCCCAGGATTCAGAGATAGGATCTTATGGTTCAGATAAAAGAGGATTCAGACAATGATAATTTAGATTAGATAAAGCAACTTGAACAAGAAAATGATACTTTGAAGCTTAATCATGAAACAATGGCTAAAGAGATTCAATAAGAAAAGGATGCTAAAAACAAGATTGAAGAAGCTTTGAAGGATGATAATATTCTAATGGGACTAATGAAGATTGAGCTTGATCATTACAAGAAAAAGTATCTAGAATTGGAGAAATATAATCAGATCATTAAAGGTGAACTTGTTGAGACAAATAAACATATTGAGAGACTTCACATGAGCAGTGACTTGATCGATGAACAAAGAGATAGACAAAAACCTAAAGGAGATACAACTGGTGTTTTCTTCAATGAAGCTTAATGTTCTAAGAATCAAGAAGAAAAACCTGATGTGAAGACTGGTGGAGAAAAACCTATTCTTAAAGAGCCTAAAGAACAAATCAGACCTTTCTAAGGTACATGTTTTGGTTTTAACAAGTTTGGACACATGAAGAGAGATTATAGAGGTAATGCCCCTTTCAAATATTTTTTGGTTATTGTGTTAATTGTCATGCATATGGGTACAATAAAGAAAAATGAAGGAAACCTGATCAATCTAGATATAGACAAGATAACGTTAGAGGAGAATCAGGAGTAAACCCACATGTTACAAATGTAATAACCTTGGGCACATTGCAAGGTATTGTAAGTTACAAGTAAATCAGAAGTAAACCTCCTCTTATTTGCTATAAATGCAACAATCCAAGGCATATATAAAAGTTTTGTAGGTACAATAGAGCACACAATAGAAGAGTACCACCTCCTATGGATACAAAGAGGAATGATAGTGATACTGGTAAGAGTCTTGTAGATTACAAAAGTGAATTTGATAATTATTTCAAGAAAGCAGAAGATAACAATAGTGGTAAGGTATGGAAAGTCAAAGAATCAAATGAGATATTGGTTCAGGGTGAGACAGTAAATCCTACTAAATATTTGTCTAATGCTAACACTACTAAATCAACCTAAATGGTCGATCATGGCCTTAGGGGGAGCATTGGATGAAGACACCTAATTATATCCAGCCCCTGATTATGAGGAGTAAGCTCAAGCGAGCTTGGTTATGATATACATAGACATTATGGAACCCATATCTGAGAGCACAACATCGAATGATTCATATTCTGTGGTCGCGAGATTTGTGATTGACTAGACAGTGTACGAAGTTAAGTTTATTGGGTAATGTGCATTTCTCACTTAGCGATGAATAAAAAACATCTAAGATTCTTATTTATTCACCATTTGAAGAGAAGCGACCAAGGAGAGTAGAGATTATAGAGTTTCAGACTACCAAGAAGGCACATTGTATGATGTTGTAGATCATCCTAGATATAAATTCAAGAAACATCCATTTAACTCTTGTGAAGACAACCCTGAAGGGGCATTTTCCCAAACACCACACGGTGTCTTGCATATAGAGGATATTAGGCCATATATTCATTGCAAATATGACACATTGGGAGATGATGAGATTGCTACTGAATGGAAGATATGCTAGGTGATGATGGTAAAATGAAGGATAAATTCAAACACTTAGACAACCTGAGCATTATGAAAATATTAGACTTGTATGATTTCAGGGAAGAAGAATGATTCAAAATTTTACTTAGCAGAGTTCACGATCAATTCATCTGGATAGGAGAGAAACCTGTAAAGATCTATAGTCAGTTGATTCATGACATAACTGGGTTAGACAACTCTAGAGTTATCCCTGTTGTTGGTGCCCAAAAATGCTGAATTGGATTTCCTATGGACTTGCCAATCCAATGTTTGGAAAACCAATTGTTTTTGGCCAACTAACGGGAATGATCGATTATGATCCTCTTCCCCTGCACTTCTA
>MU223174.1:967645-994026 GCA_018584345.1 Thuja plicata | reverse complement strand
TATATATATATATATATATATATATATGGAGAACATTTTGTAAAGCGAAGATGTAATGTATGTATGGAATGGGAGAGAGATTATTGATGGCACATGCCAGATCAGAGATTGACAGATTATGTTGAGAGATACAAATGGAACTATCTAAGCATTAGAGATTATTTTTTTGTTCATTACTGAGAACGCTTTGTAACAGAAGTATTGGTTGTAGGAGTTGTAAGCTTAGTGTACCCCTAACAAGGTGTTGTATACCTTTAACAGGGTTGATATTCCTTTAACAGGGAAATGTACTATGTAATATTCAGCTCCTAACATGGCTAGGTCTCCTAACAGGGACATTACACTTTAGTGCATGCTTGTGGGTACCATCCCCACCGGGGGTTTCCCTTGGTCAGGGTTTCCTTGACAAAAATAATGGTGTAATGAGTTGTGTGTTATTTTCTTATGTTCTTTTCATTTTAACAATACTATGGTTTATTTGGAACTGGTTTAAGTTTAATTTAAAGTGTTGTAATACTAATTCACGCCCCCTCTCAGTATTAATTAATCCTAATAATGTACACATTGTTAGAAAGGATTTAGACATGCACAAGTGTCTAAATAGAAAATGCCCACTAAGAAGATAAGGCACAATAAGTGGACAACACATAATGTCACATGAGGTCACACCGAAAACCCCAGCAAGCTAAACTAAAAGAGAGTCACAACCACATGGAAATATAATGGAAAAATCACAATTAAGAATAAAATACATTGAAGTTTAATAGGGGCACATTTGGTAGGTCTTTGTATGCTCGAATGTTCCCTACACCTTTTGTTGTAGATTATGGGCATTAAGGCCTAATACACTGACAATGTGGGCTTGGAGTAGCATAAGATCAAGGACATAAATGATCTACATTGGGTGCATTCATTGATTTTTCACTACATTGGGTGCATTCATTAAATTTTTCATTCATTATTGTACTGAAGCTCTATATCAATATTGGCATTGTAAATATCTGTACACTTTTATAGGGGTTGTAGCTTAGTCTCATCTCTATCTGATCTTTATATGTTAAATTCACAAGCATATCTAAATGAACATGGTGTTCATGCATGTTGGGGTCATTTTTTATTCATGTACACAAATTTACATACTAGAAACTACAAACATATAATTTTTACTTAATGATGTGTAAGCTAGTGTTTTCCTCTTTTGTGATGATATCATATGCTTACAACATTACCAACATTAATGCTAGTTGTCTAACCGCTTATAGCAATGAAGGTAGAAACATAGCAAAAACATGCTAAGATTATGTGCTTTTGAAATTGGTCTTCGGCTTTAAGACATGGACCACTCACATGGATCTGTAATCTATGGCTCAAATATGATAGGGAGGAAGAAGGACTATTGATTCTGATGTTGGTGTCAAACTCTCTTTTCAATTTTAGTAATAGATAAACTAGTGACAAATTATCCATGGAGATAAAAGACATTCATCAGAAGGTTGAGAAATTCACCCATCATAGAGGCAATACTATTGTTTCAAGTGCTTCAAACCACTATAAAAATAGGAGGAAAGGAAAACTTTATCTTCTTGGTAGGTTCTAAATATTTACGCAATCAATACCTTTTACTTTAAAGAGCAACTTTGCAGTTGCATAGTGGCATCATTGAAGTTGCATTGTTGGTAATACAAATCTAAAAGATAATAGAAGTAAATCATGGGTTTAATACAAATCAATATAGATTGATTCAATGATCAAATACATTCATCTTAATGTGATTGGAGCACTTAGAGGAGAGTCATGTTCCATAGAGAGCCTTTTCTATGGATTCTCAACTAGAATGGAGCATGGGCAAACTAATATTGTAGAGATTGGTTGAGTTCATGTATACTTATGACTTACAGTATAAGTAATCCACTATGACAATGTATATTTTATTCGCCTGTAAGGATAGAGAGTTTTTATATAATGAACATCAGTGGACTCATGATTACCAATATTGTATTACCCAAGATTTGCAACATTTTAGAGTCAACCTACATCAAATACAATTGAAAACTAGAGATATTGGACATGGATATTTTTTAGAGTTTAGGACCCATGATCATGACCATGAACGTATCACATACATTAAAACATTATACCTCTCCATTTCATACCAATTCTAATTGAGAATGATTTACTGCATACAGTTGAATGTTGGAAGCAAGTGCTAAAAAATAGAGTTGATTGTAATCGATAACCATAAATCCTTGTATTCTAGGAACAATATATAAGTACACAACTTAGGATTTGGTGAAACACATGTATAGTATTACGAAACAACATCCATTCAAGAGTTACTAAATCCTAGATAGTTGAATTTGATTCAAGTTGAGTTCAAGGGCTAGATCCTACGTACCAAGAAACTTAAAATATAACGAGGCACATAAAATGAACATGAAATTACAGGCTCTTGCTTAGATGAAATTGTGAATCTAAATATTTTTGCAAAGAATTTATATGAAAGGTTGAGATAGGGAATCTAAGGGTCAAAGATCACATCAAAGGAACTTTCACAAGGGAAAATTCATCACCTAAGTATGGTTTTTTTTTTAATTTAATGTTTCACTTACTAGGATTGGATTTAGACTCCGCTAAAATTAAGCCTATAACAAAGCAGTTTATTACTTGATCATTTTAGATTCATGCTGAGGAAGAATACAATGCCAGAGTCAAATAACAAGCTGACTACCAACCCGTAATCCTTACCAAATCTACTAGATCAAATTCCAGGTAGACAAGAGAGGAAGCAATAAACAAAACGTTTACTTTGGCAAAGGACACCAAGCCAAAAGGGAACAAATCACTGCAAAAAGAAAGAAGAATTCACCAGGTAAGAGGAAGCGCCAGGGGCTGAGAGAACGAAACACTCAGTATGCAGCGAAATAAGCACACATGAATGCGGGATAGTGCCATGCCTGTAGCAGCGCTATCCTTTGCCAAAACATGGTGGAAAAAATGTGTACAAAGACACCAGAAGAAAATAGGGTATAAGTAAATGCCAAAATATTAAAATAAAACTATTACCACAATCACAAGGAAAAGTTGCAGAAGTCTGTAATAAAAATTTATGCAACCCTAGCGGTGAATGCAAAACCCATTTCGAAACTTCAATTTATTCCCACTAAAATGAAAATGACATAGTCTGGTTAAAATATTGCATGAAGATAAGGGAAAATAATGCTAGCCCAGATAGGAAATATTGCCATGTATGATTTTACCAGAGAAAGAATGGAGAAATTTTTTCACATACCTTTGATGTCAATAAAACAAAAACCACAAGCTTGCGGAGGAAAGCCCTTCGAACACAACAGAACAGTAGACAAGAGTCGTTCGAACTCAACACAATAGTAGAGGAAAGCCCTTCAAACACAACAGAATAGTGGAGGTAACAACAACTAACAAAACACAATACAACAACGAATACACAACACAACAACGGAGTGAAGTCAAGCTTGTTCTTCATCGCCCGCGCAAATGTTGGGGAAAATGATGTGAATGTCCAAATAAACTTGTTTGCACACAGACGCCAAATATTGTTTTATTTGTACGTGGACCAAAATGGTTTCAAAATGGGGATAGAGAAAATGAGAATTTAACCCTTAAATTCCAATTCCAATTCCACCTTTTCAAGTGGAAGATGTAAATGCTCATTTCGGGTCAAAATGAGTATTTACATCTCCCTCTTCTATTTTCATTTTGCACTCCCAAACAAAGGATTGGACAAAATCGGAATTAGGAAATGCCAATTCCAGCCTAATTCCCGCAACCAAACAAGACCTAAGAGATACACACCATACTCATAATCATAAAAAGCATAAGAATAATGAGTTGTAGATTGATTGCTGAACCCACACAATGATGAGTATTTAACAATGATGAGTATTTAAGGCTATGAGTAATAACAATGCACAAAATATAATATAGACGTTTGAAAGAGCACCGGTATTATTATTTATTGTGATGGCAGCCAAATTTGGAAAACTCCCAAAATATCACTCCACTCGACAAGATGCAAATAAACATTTCTGCAATCATAGAGACGTGCCAATAAACACCCCTGCAATTGATAGAGATTGTTCAGTCAATAGCAATTGATAGGCACGTGCAAATAAATATCCCTGCAATTATAGACACTATAATGCTTTTTTTTGTTTTTCAAGAATAAAAAAATCTTTATTTTAAATATATTTTGAGGCGTCAAGACGTCGCAATCTGTCTTTCCATCTCTTGCAATCTGTTCTCCCATCTCTCGTCTTTTTTTTTTCCAATTATTGAATTGAATTGAATTTTATTAGAAATCTTATAGGTGCTATTAATAGCAAATCCGTAAACCTAAATAGTTAGGTTGTTTAAGCATTGCAGAGAAAATATTTTTGATAAAAAATAGTTCTTATATAATTTACAGATATTTTTTCTGACTTAATAGATTTTTTTTTAAAATATAATGATTGAAGTAAGATAGGTTAAAATAAATAGACATGTTGGTCAAGTATTGTTGGAAATGACATTGAAAAAAAATAGTCATTTAATGTGGTGTTGGGCAAATAAAATAATTTTTATTTGTTTAGACTATCCAAAAACAATTATAAGGCTTTTCTACGAGAAAAATAGCACTCTAGCCCACCAAAATTATTTAATAATGATTGAAGTAAGATAGGTTAAAATAAATAGACATGTTGGTCAAGTATTGTAGGAAATGTCATTGAAAAAAAGGTCATTTAATATAGTGTTTGACAAATAAAATATATTTATGTGTAGACTATCCAATAACAATTATAGATAATTTTGTTGATATTAATCATTTGCAAGGCTTTTATAAAGAGAAATAGCATTGTAGTCCACCAAAATTATTTATGTGTACCTATTACTATGCAATAAAACTTACATATACTTTTTGTCTCTTTAAAATTAATTCATATTATTCAAACATTATAAAAAATAATATTAACAAACATATAATTATTTCATATTATTTTCTAAGAGAAAAACTATTTATATCTTTTAAAAACTAAAACTACCAATTATTAAATTTGAAACAAATTTTTTAACAGTCCGCATATACATTGCTATTCACAATTTGATGTAAAAAGTCTTTCAATATCAATATATGAATTAAATGAATGGGATTTCAGTTTTTGATTAATTCTAATAAGAAAATATCAATAATCCAGGTGGCCTATGTTTAAATGGAACCATAAAAACATAAACACTTTGTAAGTTGTCAATACTAAAGAGTGTCAGAATGTAAGACTGATAGCTTGTAAGAAATCTAGAATGACTACTAATAAGAGAAAATTGGTGGAGGCCACAATAAAAACCTGTTAACTATTCTTTTCGGTTGAATGTAAGAGATATTCCAACAAATAATTTTCAATAGTATTGTCAGGTAGTTGCAGTGCTCTTTCATTCTTAATTAATGAAAGAATGGTATAACCACTGGTTCTTTGCCAGGGATTTATTGAGTGGACTATAGTATGTGTTTAGGTTTTGGAGCATCTTTCTTATGGTGCTCATGCTCTTCACGTGGCCTCTGCATTGTGGAGTAAGCACCATCACTGTCTTAGATCTTTACTGTTCTCTTTAGGTTTGGGAGCATCTTTCTTTGGTTGAGATTTTACTTATGTATAGATTTTGATGTTTGTTTTTTCACACATTTTTATTATCATTATAGTTAATTTCAAAGTTAAATAGATTTATTCATAAAAAATAAAAAATAGAATTTGATATAAACATTTATTTGAAGTGTACATAAATATATAAGAAAATAATTTTATTTTGTCTTAAATGTTATAAGAAATGAAAAAAAAAATTAGAAAATTGAAACAATTTTCATATCAATTTGGATTTTATTGAACAATTTGGACGTACTTGCAGTTGATGGTTACATCAAAGAAGGTAATGGATCAACATACTTTGTTGCCAATAGGATGATTTAAGCTTGAAAACCACAAAACATAAGGTAATAATAAAATCAAATTTAGCATTTCGGGGATAGGAAAATCATTATTTGTCTTCCCATAAATGAATGGACTCAAAGACATGACACACATGAAAAAATTGTTGAAAAATTAAGCTTTATACATTTTAATAAAGTCATCTTTGTGATTCAGTGTACAACACCAATTCTTTACATGCAAATTTCTACAAAGCATTTATCATTGAAGATGAGACTTCTAGAAAATAGTGTTGGCTTGTTCTACTACAATATGATCACTCCATTTGCTTCACTAGCAAGGCACTATCTAAAGTGATATTTGATTTATTTCACTAATGAGAAGGATATAATTGTTATAATACATATAAAAATGAAATGATTCCATATTTGGTAGGATAAAAATTAAAATAAATCACCACACTCTCAAATCTTTCTTGGATCAATGAATATCATCCCTATCTTGACAAAAATAGGTTACCAAACTCACGAGATATGAATGTAGGATCATTTATAATAATAAAAATAAATATGTGGCTATTGATGTTGTGAGACCTGGGCTAATTGCAAATCAAATACAAATTAGAAACATTGATATTCATATGATTCAATCAGGATTCACTTGGATACATTTACATTGCTTACCATCGGCTTTATAATCCATTATTCACATGTATAACCACCTACGAGAATTAACTTCCCTTAAACTAACATTAAACGTCTAATTTATTATTTATTCACTTAAACAACTAACTTAAATCTAATCCTAAAATAATGTAATACTCCAACAGATGCCACATCTCACAAATAGAAGAAACATGTCGCCCTTGGTAAAACTTTAATGCCCCCTCTCTTATTAGGTAATATTAATCAAGATTGGATCTAATATCAATCCATACAACATCTCATCCAACTTTCTATCAACCCTTATTCATCCCTCAATCACGCTTTGAATGGTCAATATTTATGGTACAAATAATGTTTATTTATATTTCTCAAATTTTTTCTATATCCTCAAATTATTCATGAACTTCATGTCTTTCCCTCAGCTAGTCATTCATTTTCGAATGTATATGATTAGGCAAGCTACATTTCTTTTAGAATTGTCTTAAGGTGGATATTACAAGTAATTAATTATTGAATTTCATATATTACAATTTTATGAGTGTTAAATGATAGAAAATAGTATAGGATTTCCCCAACCAATCACATTCCTACTCAAAATCAGATAGACATTTCAATGACTTTTAATAAAGAACTTCCCAACTCTAGTAAAAAATAAATCATCTTTGTGGTGGTGGACTATCTTTCTAAATATTCCAACTTATATTTCTTGGTCCATCTTACAACTCTACCACCATAGCCCAAACCTTCCTTGACCATATTGTTCATTTGCATAACTCCATCTACTATAATCAATTACGATTATGGTACATTAACAAGTAATTTCTAAATAGAATTATTGAATTTAAAGTAGAAATAACTTTGAAGACGTTCTCCATTTATCATCATCAAATAGATGACCAAATCAAAACCATTAGAAAAAGGAAACATATTTATACTTTTTTCCTCTTAGTAACACCATCATTGAGTCAAGTAGTTATGTATAATGGTGGTATAGCACCTCCTAGTATACAATCTCAAAATAACCCTATTTGAAGTAATTTACAAGAAAAAGATGTTTTCTCTTCTCTCTTATATTCTAGGCAGTTCTATATTTAATGCAATAGATACTACACTTAGCATATGGGATAATATTCCTTAGACCCTTTGTGAACACCTCCACATTACTCAAATTCATGTGAATTAGCAAGTAGATAAACACTAGATTCTAATAGTACCTTCTACCCTATTGATATTGTTTCCTCCAATTGTAATATTATAAATAATAGATTTTGTGAATTAAATTTCATTAAAATTTTATTTCTTGGTTCTATGGTCCTTATAAAGTTATTCAATTTTCTTACAAGATCTACCTTGCTCTCGTTTTATCACTATGTCTTCCATATCTCTTGTTTGAAGAAATTTCTATGTCAATCGGTCACTACTCAAAAATATTCCTCCTAAAATCAATACCAAAGACTCTATGGGGTATGCATAGTGACATGCATGGTGGGTATGGCAAAATATTCGGCTAGATAGCCGCTGCGATGAGAAATGAATGACATTCATTAATAATGAGCTCAAAATAATCAGAATAAATAGGTTCATAATTCAATAGACTCATAATTAGATGAAATTCATGATATTGACAAATATATAATCATTTCAGATTGTTTTCTACCATCAAAACTATTTATATCTTTAAAAAACTAAAACTGCCTACTATTAAATTTGAGACAAATTTTTTAACAGTCCTCATATGCATTATTATTCACAAGTGTATGTAAAAAGTCTTTCAATACCAATATATATGAATGGGATTTCAGTTTTGATTAATTCTAATAAGAAAAGATGAAGTAATCCAGCTGGCATATATTTAAATGCAGCTATAAAAACATAAACATTTTGTAAGTTGTCAATACTAAAAGAGTGTCAGAATGTAATACTGATAGCTTGTTAGAAATTTAGAATGACTACTAATAAGAGGAAAATGGTGGAGGCCACAATAAAAACCTCTCGTTAACTATTCTTTTCGGTTGAATGTAAGAGGTATTGCAACAAATAATTTCCAATAGTATTGTCAGGTAGTTGCATTGCTCTTTCATTTATTAACTCTTTCATTCTTAATAAATGAAAGGATGGTATAACCACTAGTTCTTTGCCAGGGATTTATTGAGTGGACTATAGTATGTGAGGAATTATTGTCTTTAGGTTTTGGAGCATCTTTCTTATGGTTCTCATGCTCTTCACGTGGCCAAGGGAAGGAGATCACTGTCTTAGATCTTTACTGTATTGCATTGATTTCGTCAAGGGAAGGAGATGTTGCCAACCTCTTCAAAAGGTAGATTCATTCTTACGATTAAGAGGTGTGTTTAATTATGTAGATAGTCATGGTTTTAAAATAATTGAAAGAATAATAAACAACACTTCCACCCTTATGACAGGTATGAGGATTCTTTAGTAAGTCATTTTACTGTGTCATTTTGTAGTTCTTGGTTATTTTATTATATAAGTTTAAAGTTCAAAAATAGGTAAGGTGGAGTTTTATGAAGTCTTTGGTTTGGTTGAGATTTGATTATGTATAGATTTTATTGGTTTTTTTTTTATCACATACATGTTTATTATCATTATAGTTAATTTGTGTTTATTATCATTATAGTTAATTTGAAAGTTAGATTTATTCATAAAAAAATAGAATTTGATAGAAACATTTATTTGAAATGTATAAGAAATTAAACATAGGTTCTTATTTTTAGGCTGCAACAGGCTTTTCGCAACAAGCTTTAAAGGAAAAATTTGAACATCTCTTTATTGAAGGGATTTGTCTTAAATGTTATGAGAAATCAAAAAAATTAAATTGGAAAATTGAAATAATCCTCATAATTTAGATTTTATTGGACAATTTGGACTCACTTGCAGTTGATCAATACATCTAAGTAGGTAATGGATCATCATACTTTGTTGCTAATAGGGTGATTGAAGCTTGTAAAGAGTTGATTATTGATAATCAAATAAATTAAAGGCTAGGGATGGGAAGTTTATTATCTTTAGACTATCCACAAAGCGTAAGGTAATAATAAAATCAAATTTAGCATTTGGGGGATAGGAAAATCATTATTTGTCTTCCCATAAATGAATGGACTCAAAGACGTGACACACATGACAATTTTTTTGAAAAAATAAGCTTTATACTTTGTGATTTAGTCTACAACACCAATTCTTTACATGAAAAATGTCTACAAAGCATTTACCATTGAAGATGACACTTCTAGAAAATAGTGTTGGCTTGTTCTACTACATTATGGTCACTCCATTTGCTTCACTAGCAAGGCACTATCACAATGATATTTGGTTTGTTTCACTAACGGGAAGGAAATAATTGTCATAATACATATAAAAAGTGAATTAATTCCATATTTGGTAAGATAAAAATTAAAATAAATTACCACACTTTCAAATCTTTATTGGATCAATGGATATCTTCCCTATCTCGACAAAAAATAGGTTACCAAACTCATGAGATATGAATGTAGGATCATTTAAATAATAATGAAAATGAGAATGTGGCTATTGATGTCACATCTCACAAATAGGAGAAACATGTTGGCCTTGGTGAAGCTTTAATGCACCCTCTCTTATTAGGTAATATCAATCAATGTTGGCTCTAATATTAATCCATACAATATCTCATGCAACTTTCTATCAACCCTTATTCATCCCTCAATCACTCTTTGAATGGTCAATATTTATGGTAAAAATAATGTTTATTTATATTTCTCAAATTTGTTCTATATCCTCAAATTATTCATGACCTTCATGCCTTTCCCTCAACTAGTCATCTATTTTTGAAAGTATATGAGTAGACAAGCTACATTTCTTTTAGAATTGTCTTAAGATGGATATTACATGCAATCACTTATTAAATTTCATGCATTACGATTTCACGAGTGTTAAATGATATAAAATAGAATAGGATTTCCCCAACCAATCACATTCATACTCAAAATTAGATAGACATTTCAATGACTTTTAATAAAGAACTTTCCAACCCTAGTAAAAAATAAATCATCTTTGTGGTGGTGGATTATCTCTCTAAATATTCCAACTTATATTTCTTGGTCCATCTTACACCTCTACCACTATAGCCCAAACCTTCCTTGAGCATATTGTTCATTTACATAGCTCCCTCTACTATAATCAATTACTATTATGGTACATTAACAAGCAATTTCTAAATATAATTATTAAATAAAGTATAAATAACTTTGAAGATGATCTCCATATATCATCATCAAATAGATGACCAAATCAAGATCATAAAAAAACATATTTATACTGATTTCTCTTAGTAACACCATTATTGAGTCAAGTAGTTATGTATTTCAGAATGGTGGTATAGCACCTCCTTGTATACAATCACAAAATGACCCTATACGAAGAAATTTACAAGAAACAATCATCTTCTCTTCTCTCTTATATTCTAGGTAGTTATATACTTAATGCAATAGATACTACACTTAGCATTTGGGATAATATTCTTTAGACCCTTTGTGAATACCTGCACATGGCACAAAATCATGTGAATTAGCAGGTAGATACATACTATTGTAAATGTATATTCTACCCTATTGATATTGTTTCCTCCAATTGTGACATTATAAATAATATTTTTTGTGAATAAAAAATCATCAATATTTTATTTCTTGTCTCTATGGTCCTTATAAAGTTCTTTAACATAACATTCATGTTTCTTACAAGCTATAAACTCCCACCTTTCTCTCATTTTCATCACTATGTCTTCCATGTCTCTTGTTTGAAGAAATTTCTATGTCAATAGGTCACTACTAAAAACCATTCCTCCTAAAATCAATACCAAAGGGCGCTCCATTTTTTATTAGTCTAAAATAGTTCTAGCTAGGTACTCTTGTTAGCTAAATCAAGCTACATAGTTATTGGGGACTTGATCTAGTAGCATGACCTCTAGCATGAAGTTGTAACTTGGGAACCATTTCTCAAAGATCAACAATAGCTTCTATCCCTTTATTTTTTAAGACAATTATCTTCAATGTAGAGAGGGTTCTAGGAGCCGAGATTTAATTATTATTATTATTTGTTGATTTAATTATTATCATTTGTTAAGATTAAGTAGATTTGAATCCAAGACCTCTCAGGTTAGAGGCTCGCAACTTTACCATTGTGTTGTAGGTTGTTGCCTTAAAGGTCATAGTATATTATTTTAGTACACGTGAACTGTATTATATTTGGTGTTACTTAAAGAAAGTTGTCCTTTCTAAGAAGCCAATATTTTTCATGAAATTTTGATTATTTATACAAATATAATTTTTGAGCTTTTACATGTAATTTATATGTTCCTATGTTTTCATTTTTAGTATAATCTTTTGAGGAAAAAATCATCACAAAATGTTTCCCTCTTTAGCTTCTATTTATGTTAATAGAAAAATACTACCATCACAAATTAATTATAAAATGAAAGAAAGAAAACTTGTGTTTAGATTATGTTTTCTTGTTTAGTTGTTCATCTATCAAAAATAAAGTTGAAAAACATATTGTGCATTTCAACTAGATCAACATGTATGTATCTGAATACTAAGCTATAAAAAAATGTTAACAAACACAAAGTGATTAGTTGAACATTAGTAAAAAATTATGTTTATAAACATACACTACTTTTTTTTAATCTTACTAAAAAGCTTAGTTTATAATCTTGAATTTAAAAAAAATAAATTTATATCTCTCAATCTTTTTTTGTTGATTGTATATTTGATTGTTCATCAAAGATAATTTGTTCCATTACATTCAAACATGTCTAAAATTAATTGTGTAACAAAAGAAAAGTTAGGTTAAAAATAATTTTTTATTCAATCCTATAACTATATGTCTTAATGATGGATGATAGAGCTTGATTTGAAATGTTGATAACAAGACAATCATACATAGTCAAATCTAGATGCAAAATCTTGACATCATTTTAAGAACTATAAAAATTTCATAATTCGGTGTTTTATTCAACCAGTACTAATATTTTTTTGTCACACAAATAGAACTATATTCATATAAAAGTAGAGGTAGATACAATAGTAATACATTTTTGTCACACAAATAGAACTATATTCATATAAAAGTTGAGGTAGGTCCATAATAAAATAGGACAAAAGTCTCACAAAGATCCATTGACTTCCTGTTTGATATATCAACCAACATTTGATCAGTGTCTATTTGGTGTATCTACTACTAATCATTTGATCATTGTCTATTTTGGTATATGGTGCACATATCTCAATGCTACTTAAGGCCTTCATGTACTGGATTGTTTCCTTCCATAACATATTTTGTAGCCTTTTGTACATATCCAGTTGTAATATTTTTTTCTTTGTTCTGTGCCATCACCCATGAATTTTTGCATTCAGTAGAGTTCTTTGTAAACAAAATTCTTGTACGCCATATATGGGTGAATTTGCTAATGCCATCTATGGACCTGGAAAAATAAATATAATGGTACTTATCTTTATCTTTCCTTTCTGATATACCTAGTTCTCTGTAGTATCTCTTCTGCAGAAATGAAGAGTGAGGACAAATTTAGTGAAAAAATGAAGACTAGGGACAAATTTAGTGAAAAAAATGTATGGAAATGTGACATGTTTCAATTGGAAAAATTTCGGATATATTGCAAGGAATTGTAGATACAATAATGTAAGAGGTTCGGTAGATAAGAACAGTGAACAAAATGATAAGGGAAAGAAAATAATTGATGTTGAGGAAGTTAGAAAGGAAATGAACAAGACATGGGTTATAAAAGAGAATATTGATGATATAGGGAAGATCGCACCAGTTTCTAGAGTGGAAATTTCATCAGAAAAATGATTAGGTCATTGACCTAATGGGAAGTTTTTCATGAAAATTATTACCTAAAACCTCAAATCGATAGATCAGTGAACTCAATCCATATAATGAGATACAAAACTAATTTTTAACATGTTACATCATTCACAAAAATATAATTGAAGATTTGAAGGTTCAAAGATGAATTTTGGTACACACTCTTGTGAAATAGTTTGAGATTCAAAGTACAACATTAAATGTGATCACCTTTTTTGGCTTGCAAAGTAACAAAAAATAATTTTCTATTTTCATTTCTCACCGTGCAAGTTTGCAGAGAATATAGAAGTAGTTTCAAGGCGATTAAGGATATTTCTCAGTGATTTCAAGTCTTACCCTCGAATTGTCAAAAAGGTATTTTTCATCATGCAGTTTCTATTTCTGAAGATTAAATCATGGAGGCACCTAGGGTTGTTGACATTACTGAGAAACCTTGACCTATTTTCAAGAAGCATTCATTTAAACTACTATGGATGATGTAGATGGTGCATTTTCTTTGGTACCCTATGGATTTTTGCATGTAGAAGACACTAGGGCATACATACATTTTAATTTTGAGGAATTGGACAAACGTGCGATTGCAAATTAGTGGAAGGAAGTCACTGATAATTCTATTCTGAAGGATGAATACAAGGCATTAGCTAAGAAAAAATTTGTGCAAGTCATGAAATTTCAATATTTCTTTGAGATAGATTGGATTTGGTATGTATTGATCAGGTCTAATCATGATCAACTTATGTTGATGGAAAAACCCTATAAGATCACAAATGAAGTTTTAAAGGAAGTTACTGGATACTGTGATGTTGGAGAGGCAATTGCACTAAAATATATCCTGAAGGACATCATGACAAAATTGACAAATTTGAAGTGGGACAAGAGATAAATGACAATAAACAACATTTGATAGCCTGATGTAAATTTTGCATCTATGGTGCTCAGTTACAATGTTTTCCATTCTAGCAGAGAAAATTTAATTTCCAGCACACTCATTTATGTTGCATACCAGATGATGAAGGAGAATGTTGACTATGACATTTGTAAATCATTGAGATATCAGTTAATGAAGAACCTGGCAAAGATAAAGAAGAATAAGAAGAAAATATTCAAATATGGTCAACTCTTGGTATGTATTTTCTTTTACTTCATGGACTACTTTCTAATAATTGGGAATAGTGTTGAAAAAGGATTCACCTATGTCTATGTAGATTAAGAATTTTTATAATATGCTTGGGATTCATTTGGAAAAAAGTACTATGTGGGATTTATTTAAAGAGTTTCAAGAGTCTATGTAACTAAGTTACAAAATCCCTCTCGAGATTGTGAGGAAATATGAAAAGAGAATATTTTTTATGCTAGAAACCAATACATTCTTAATGGAAGCAGCTAGACTGTGAAGAACCTCCTGCAGTAATATGATGAACATGCACGAAATAATAGAAATATAGAACAACAGTAGAACTCAGAGTGAATCTATTGATCGTGGGTCACTTCAAGGGGGTAACCTCCTTTGAGCAAGCTCAATACAATAAATTTTTCGGTACCTTCAAAGGCCTCAACACACACTTATATAATAAGTATAATCTAGACAAGTATTACTACCTATGCATGTGGGATAATAAAATATACTCACAGGATGACTTACAAAGCATATGCATCCAACAACACTACACTAACAAAATAAACAGAAGGGACACATAGGTTCCTAACATCCCCTCCCTCTTAGAAAAACTATTTGTCCTCAAAGCTTAAGGTGTGGAAATTGTTGCTGAATCTGAAGAAGGGGTTCCCATGTAGCATCCTCTGGTTACATTTCGTGCTACTGAATCAAGACCTCAGAGATGGATCGAGAGCGAAGCTGATGAGTGTGCCAGTCAAGGATTGCCTCGGGCTCTAATATAATGGATCATTCCTTATCCATTTCAGGTAGAGCAGTTTGTGCTCTGATGTTGCGGCCTAGAACTTGCTTGAGACAAGAAACATGAAATACTGGATGAATGCGGGAAGGAGGAAGTTCCAGTTTATAAGCAACTGAACCAATCTTCTGCAGAACCTTATATGGCCCATAAACTTTTGGGGCTAGCTTATGATGCCCTTTAATATTCAGGGAGGATTGCTTGTATGGCTTTAGATGAAGAAAAACCATATCCCCAACTTGAAAAGAGTGCTTAGAATGGTGTTGATTTGCCTGTTGTTTCATTCAATTTTTGGCCATGTGAAGATTATCCTGTAAGGTGCGAAGAATATGATCCCTGATGTGGAGAACTGTATCAACTGGATGAACTTGTGAGCTGCTGGGAGTGTAGGGAAGGAGCACTAGAGTCTGTAGGTTCCTGAACAAAGACTACTTCATATGGAGTCATTTTAGATGCAATGTGGTAAGAGGTATTGTACCATCATTCAGCAAGAGGAAGCCACTTGGCCCACTGATGTTGTTGTTCGGAAGTGAAGTAGCGAAGATAAGTTTCCAAGCATTTGTTGATAATTTTGGTCTGACCATTGGTTTGTGGGTGATACCCTGAACTCATCTTCAGTTTGGTGTCAGTTTGCTAAAACAATTCAGTCCAAAAATTACTGGTAAAAGTTACATCGCAATCTGAGACAATAGAAGAAGGGAGGTCATGAAGACGCAAGATCTGGTCCATGAAGAGTTGTGCAACTGAGGAGGCAGTATAGGGGTGGCTGAGAGCACAAAAATGATTATATTTGGAGAGATGATCAACCACAACCAAGATCACTATCTTGCCACCTGATTTAGGAAGCCCTTCGATGAAATCCATAGAAATATCAGTCCAAATCCGTGTAGGGATGGGCAAGGGTTCCAGCAATCCAGGAAGGAGGTTCATTTCACCCTTGTGGCATTGGAAGGTATCACATTGAGCCACCATCTGTTGAATCATCTGTTTCATTCCTTTCCAAAAGAAGTTTCTCCTTGCCCGCTCATAAGTTTTGAGGAACCCAGAGTGGCCTGCTGAAGGAGAATCATGTAGTTCATAAAAGATAGCCTATTGCAGATCTGAATTCTAAGGAAGCACTAGACACCCCTTGTATCAGAGAGAAGCACCATCCCAAGAGTAATGCGGTATAGTAGAAGGATTATTGGCCAACTAGTGAATGATTTGAGATAAAGAAGAGTCACTGACATAGCCCTGCTGGACAGATTCTAACCAATTGGGGATTGGGATAGAAATAGCTGAAAGGGAAGCTTGATCACCTACAAGAAGGGTAAGGATAATATTGTGGCAGATGCTCTTTCTTGCACAAATAAAGATACTCATTGTTGTTGTGCAGGGGAGGATACTCATTGTTCCAAGAAATATTTCAGACTTTGGTGATCGGTCTTGATGCAAAAATGACTCCCTAGGAGGTATGGCTGTCACTTCTGTAAAACATGCAAAATCACCATCATTTCTTTTTCATATGTAGATGGGGCTAAATTCTTACCAGAAAGGGCTTTTCTTGTGAATGCAATAGGATGGTCATCTTGAAGGAGAACAACACCCAGTCCATTTCTACAAGCGTCACTCTTAATAGTGAAGGGCTTGGAAAAATCTGGCATAGCGAGAACAAGTGTACTGCACATAGCTTGTTTTAGTTGTTCAAATGCATTCTCAGTAGCATGGGTCTAGGTAAAAGCATCCTTTTTTAACAGAGATATCAATGGTGCCACAATATTCCTGTAATTCTTGACAAACTTGCGGTAATAGCTAGTTAGCCCCAAAAAACCCCAAAGGCTCTTGAGAGTTTGAGGATGTGGCCAATTTTTCATGGAATCTATTTTTGTAGGATCCACCTGAACCCCTTTGTGTGCAACAATATACCCAAGATACTTCACTTCCTCCTGGCCAAACACACATTTAGATTGTTTCGCACAGAGTTGATGATCAGAGAGAAGTTGCATTATGAGCTCTAGATGATGGAGATGCTCAGCCTAGGTTTTTCTATAGATGAGGATATCATCAAAGAAGACCAGAATGAATTTTCAGAGGTAGGGCCGAAATATTTTACTCGTCACTGCCTAAAATGTTGAAGGAGCATTGGTGAGGCCAAAGGGCATGACTAAGAATTCATAGTGACCATCATATGTGTGGAAGGCTATTTTATGGATATCCTCCTCATTAACCCTAATTTAATGATACCTAGAACGAAGATCCAACTTGGAGAAAAAACAAGTGCCATGCAGCTCATCAAGAAGTTCATCAACAACCAGAATAGAAACTTATCCTTTATGGTGAGATGATTAAGTGCTTGGAAGTCAATGTAGATTTTCCAGGACCCATATTTTTTGTGGACAAGCAGAACTGGCAAAGAAAAGGAACTAGTACTAGGGCAATTAATACCTTGCTTCAGTAAGTCACAAATGAGCATCTTGATTTTCGTCTTTTGATGAAATGGGTAGTGGTAGGGCCTAATGTTGGGCAGGACACTGCTAGGAAGGAGCTGAATATTGTGGTCCTCTGGGAAAGAAGGTGGAAATCCCATAGGTTCAGCAAATACACTGGAATACTTATCTAAAATTTGTTGTAGATCTGCAGGAGTACTAGAGATTGTTGATGGCTGCATCTGAATGGAATTAATGGAGCTGAGCTATGACACCATGTGAATTCTTCTTAAGAATATTTTCCATACGATGTGAACTAATGATGCTAAGAGATCTCGGTTGAAAGCCTTTCAAAGTGTGTTGTTGCCCATTGGCTGAAAATTGCATCCAAAGTTCAGCAAAATCCCACAGAATGGGGCCAAGAGTGCATAACCATTGGGCACCCAAAACCACATCACATCCACCTAGGGGAAAGGCAAACATGTCAGAGCACAGGTTATAATCTCCAATAGAGAGACACACATTATGACATTTCCCTTTGCAAGGTAAAGTGCCCCCATTGGAAATCATGACTTCAAAGCTAGAACACGGATGTACAAATCAATCAGTCTGTTTGGCTATTCGGGGGTCAATGATGTTATGAGTGCTAAATGAATCAATGAGTATAGTAAGAGGGATCTTCTTGAAGTAACACTGGACCCACATGGTTTGTGGGGTAGTGACTCTGGCCAAAGCATGGACAAATATCTTTGGTTGGGCTTCTAGTGAAGGAGGTTCAACAAGCGGTTATTGAGGCTCAACCTCATCATCTACTATTTCCTGAGCATCTACATACTCTTCCAGTTTAGGTGGAGAATCCACATCCAAAAGATAGAGCTTTTGCTGAACACATCTATGGCCCCGGGAAAATTTGTCATCACAATTATAACAAATCCCTTTTTCTTGATGGGCCTGCATCTCTATTTCTGGCAAGTTCTTGATAGGATTAGTTCTAGGATATGGCGTGACTTGAGGGTGTGGAGAACCCGTATTTCAAAATGGAACAAAATTGGATCTAGAACATTCTAGAACACTTATCTTTTCCTCTTCTAACTTATCCAACCCAAGGGCTTCCATCATTGTAGTGGGACGGAACATTTTCACTTCAGATCGAAGTGCATCCTTCAGACCACTGACAAAACAACTATGGAAGAATTCATCAGACAATCCCTCTGTGTGATTAGCTAATTTTTCAAACTTTTTCTTGTATTCTCTTACTGTGCCTATTTGGCAAAGTTTAGTGAGTGCTCCTATGAAGTCATCAAAAGCACTAGGGCCAAAGCGCTGCAAAAGGAGTGTGCACAATTCTGTCTAGGTTGGGTCTTCATGAGCCTTGATGTACCAACAGAACCATTGAAGAGCTTCATGTTCCAAATGAAATGATGCAAGCGGTACTTTATTGATATCCAGAGTATTATGCAAGCTAAAATACTGCTCTACCTGGTAAATCCATTCAGTCGGATCAGCACCATCGAAGCAAGGAAAATCAAGCTTCGTTCCACAAAAATTGCTAGAAGAAAACCCAGCATCTCCAGAATGGTTTCGGTTCATGGCTGAATGCGGAAGAGTGAGACCGAGAAATTTGTCATCCAAATCTTGAAGTTTGGTCTTGAGGGATGCACGTTCCTCCTCCATGATTTTTTCTCCTGTACGGGTGACAACCATATAGAAGGATTTTTTTTTTTTTGAAATGAGTAGAAAAACATAAACATAGACTTTTTCAGTTAGGGAAAGCTTAGATTTGGGCAAAACACAAATGGTTAATGGGGTTTTGACGAGTGGTTCGACACTTTCTAATGAAAGGGGAAAAATAAAAATGAGGGTGTCAAGGGTGGGGAGGCAGAATGGGAAGAGTGGTCCAAGAAGGACAAAGGAGCAGAATTAGGAAATGAACCTTGTGGCTAGATTTGGTGACGATTGGCTAAGAAGAAAAAAAGTTAGGGCAAACCCTAAAATTTGATAAATGAGGGATTTAGGGCTTCGATATGTGGAATTTGGGGTAGGGTCTTCAAGGAAGAAATTGTCCGGAATGGTAATTCGGGGGTTTTGGGGAACTTTGAGAGGAAATGGGGAGAAAGCAAGGAAGCTATGGCTAAAAAATGGAATTTTTTTTTTTTAAATAATCGGTTCAGGGGAAATCACTTGGATACTAACAACTGAAATGAACTACTGCAAGAACAAGAATTGTTGTAATTTGAAATGAACCTAGATGCAAAAAAGGAAGTATTGTAATTAACACAGTACCTGAAGGCCACTATAGAAATTTTTTTTGATAGACTTTCCACCCAGCAAGCCCAAGAAAGTGCTCTGATACCAGATGTGAAGAACCTCCTGCAGTAATATGATGAACATGCATGAAATAACATAAATATAGAGCAGCAGAAGAACTCAGAGTGAATCTATTGATCATGGGCCACTTCAAGGGGGTAACCTCCTTTGAGTAAGCTCAATACAATAAATTCAGCGGTACCTTCAAAGGCCTCAACACACACTTATATACTAAGTATAATCTAGACAAGTATTACTACCTATGCATGTGGGATAATAAAATATACTCACGGGATGACTTACAAAGTATATGCGTCCAACAACACTACACTAACAAAATAAACAGAAGGGACACACAGGTTCCTAACATGACCTAGAACCTCATGGGTAATGCCTATGGGATATGAGGTGGATGACCCACTTCTTGAAGCCTATGTAGAAGAAATTCTACAAAAATCAATTCAAACTTTTGAGAAGAGGTTTGGTACATTCTCTTAGAAAGACCTTGAAGTTCATTTTGAGATCAATAGACTAGTAAGAGAAAGAAAGATCAAAAAATATAGAATTGATGGCATAAAAGATGGGATTTAGTCAAGAACAAGTTGAAGAAACAAGAAGGAAGTCAGTAGATCAGAAAAAGGGAAAGGAGAGGATAGTTGAAGAAGAAATTGATGTGGAGGTTGATGCCCCACTTGTATACATTCCATTTTCAAAATCACTCAGGGAAAGGAAAATTAGAAACACAAATGCTACAGTTAACAAGGAGCATGTTTCACCATAGAAACCTACATCTTCCACTCCTAAGGAAACAAAAGGAAAATTAGTAAAAAATAA
The DNA here is from genome assembly GCA_018584345.1 of Thuja plicata. NCBI lineage: Eukaryota > Viridiplantae > Streptophyta > Pinopsida > Cupressales > Cupressaceae > Thuja > Thuja plicata. The sequence goes on along the minus strand of MU223174.1, from coordinate 973,096 downwards.
GAACAATACTACCCCTTCTAAAAAGAGAGTGAAGGGAAAACCCAAATGAATATATATATAGTTGCATATGAAGAAGAAAAGGAAGAAGCTAAGTTGATTCTATGAAAAATCTTAGATCATAAGGTGCAAAGGCAGCAAGGATTGTCCAGGATGAACCTGCAATGAAGAGAGAAAAAATAATATTGGTAAGCCACCATTTACTGTAGATGATATATTGAAGATTTTTATTAAATATGGAGTCCTAGTTCAGTTAAATAAGTAATATCATATATATGATAAAGAAGAGTAGAAGGAACTAGAGGAAGGAATGGTTTCATACCTAAGGAAATTCAATAGAGCTCTTTTTGAGATCAAAGGGGAAATCCTTGATGATCTATTTTAAAAGCTTGAAGTAAGAAGACTAATTGTAGTTATAACCAGACTATGTCCAGTTATATCCATAGATGAATTGAAATTACTTCTTGAGGAGGCTAAGAGGGAACTTTTGACTAAGACAAGAATAAATTAGATCACAAGTGGAAAAATAGATGAAGTTGTAGATGAAACTAAAGAGGTGAAAAACAAAATACTACTGATTAATAAACATGAAAGATCACCATAGAAGAACAAGCAACATGAATCTACAAGTTCTAAGACTTTGGGTATAGAACTAGATATTTTTATTTCTAGTGTACCTATTTCACTTTCTACAACTAATGATGATGAGGAAGATATATGCGGAGTAATGAATTACAAGGAAACTATGAAAAAAGATGAATATGTGACTTTAAATGATAAAGTGAAAAATGATGATGGAAAAGAAAAGATAGAGGTAGAGACAATAAGAGCAGAACTTGATCCTATGGAAGGGTAATCAGTTTAATTGAAGCCTGAATAGGTTGAGTAGGAAAGAGACACTTTAGAGGTAACTGAGGACATCACCAAAATGCAGATTATGCAAGGTCCAATTGAGTTGGACACTCTCAATGAATATTATTTGATGGGACTTTCTACCATTGCTCAGGCCAAGGGAAGAGAGAGAATTATGAATACTAATGAGAAGGGAACCAAGATTTTATCTAGGACAATAGATGTCTTAAGTAGTATCATGCTAGATTATACACTTGATTCAAACATGTCTACATCTAGTCAACTTGAAGGATTATTAAATGTTGTTGGCAGTCACTTTGAGACTTTAGAGAAGTTTGCAATGACTAAAGTTCAGAATGAGTTCGTTTCAAACAAATTCAATCAGCTAAGTGTCATAATTGTAAAGAAAATAACTCTTTGGGAGTTTCTATTCAACAACTAAAGGACGCATTGAATGAAGGAGGTAAAGTGCATAAATCTTGTGTCAATTTTTCCATGCATGTAATTGATATTGATAGAATACTTAAGGACAATGAATTTAAGCTAGCAGAATTATCACAAGGATTTGATCCTTTGAAAGAATTGGTGTCGTTTCATTTGACTAAGAGGACAACACTAAATGATAAGATTAGTTCACTTGTCATTGAGAGAAATAGAGTTAAGGGAAGGATCAAAGATCTAATGAATCAAATTGTTCCAAAACTTGATATTCTATCGTGAAGTTTGAAGGAAGCAGTTGCAATCATTGAGTACTTTGATGCACCTGCTTTGGTTAAAGCAGAAAGGTTGGCATATGCTATTTTTGGGCAGATTCAGATTGTAGAAACCTTATCAGGAGGCACTGAATTTGCTCCCCTAATATGTTGATGAATATTTTAATCGGGAAAAAAATTTAATTTTCCACTGATGACAGTACATATAACTCCACTAAACTCCATCAGCATAGTATAGTCCTTCGGGGATACTCTTTTTAATTTCATCCAATTTTAAAAATTATCCCGATCAAGTATGTTGCTTCTTATCGAAGTGTTCAAAATGACTTTTCAATGGCTTTTGAAAGCTTTTTTATGGCCCCCAAAAATGATTTGTAAAAATGTCAAACGAAGTCATGGGATCCTCAAATTTGGCATAGGGTTTCATTATGATATGGAGAATTGTGAGGAATAATTAGATTCTCAAGAGAGACCATAGGAAATGAAATATTTTAGTCTTAAAGTGACTATCTATGAGGATTATGAATGTAGATTGCAAAACATGTGCACACCTCAGAATTTGGCCACTTTATAGATGCGCTGGATTTGGTTGTGGGAGGTTGAAAATGGATGTATATACTTATTTATGAGTGGAAAATAAGATTTTATGGAAAATTATTTATTTGGCATGGGTTTTAGGAGATCAAATTTAGGAGTTTTCCATTTTATGCAAGAACTCTAAATTTTGTAAAAATTTAGAGCTCCCACAGTGGCTCTATCTAGGGACGCATGCCCCATGTGGGCATGTCGAGAATCCATCTATCTTAGGTAGTACACCATGTGCTTTGTCCATCAGGAAAAGGAGTCACTACATACTCTATCTTAAAAATCAAATCAAATCTTATTTGGTGGCCTCAAACCAGCAAAAATATAAAACCAACACTTGCCCATGTCAAAAATCTTGCTTTCATCACATCCCATTGGTATCAATTTGTAAATAATATTGAGACTTGCTTGATAAAATATGTTGACTCTTTCTTTTATGCAGCTATAATTATTACTATTACATTCTTTGATGATCTTTGACTTAGAGGCATATCCAGATTGAGTTACATAGTCATTAATCACACCGTAGCAAGGATTAATACATGACATCAAACTAGTGAATTCATTATTCTGCTCATGACAATCCTACAAAAGAACATTCCCTTTTATGAAATAAGATTCATCTTCAAGGTCATCACACATGTTTAAAATGTCCACTACATTTTTATGATCAACCTAAATACTTATGGTTTCATGCATTTATCTCATTATGTAATGATCAACAGTTGAACCAAACTCAATTGAGCAATTTGTCAATTAATCTCAAGATATAGTGCTTTCTCCTATCTTCTCCTTACACATGTCTTTCCTTCACATGATTTATTCTTCACACACCTTTGGTCATTTCAACCACGCATCCTCAACTACCTCTTCATTATGTGCCCTCTTTTAGTGCACATACCCTTCCTAGAAGCCCTTTAGCCTTGACAACCTTTCTCTCTTTTTTTACCCTAATTTATAATTAACTTGTTTCAATAAATACTCTTTCATAAAAAATATAAGTGTCTATCTATCTATCTATCTAAATTTTACCTAAAATTAACCTATATATTGTATCTAAACTATATCTAATCAATTTTAAAAGGATCACAAAAATAAATCATCTATCTATCTATGTGTCTGTCTATCTCTCTATTGTCTGGCTGACTGTCTGTCTGTCTATATATGTCTATCTTTCACTTCTGTCTATCTATCTATCTGTCTAATTTCTATCTAAAACTAGCCTATATATTATTTTTTAACCATATCTAATAAATTTCAAAAAGATCACAAAAAAAAATCATCACCTACATAATCTAATCTTTATTATATTCCCGTGTTTAAACTTTGACCTACATATCACCTCAGAATCAGTTCTGATGGAAAGCTTGTAAGCAATTCATACAAAATATAAGTGATTTGCACAATATTCATAATGAGATGTAGATTGTTTGCTGAACCCAGAAAATGCTACGAGTAGATAACAATGCATGTTGCTCAAATATTATAAGAAATGGTATTGACAAAAATATTATATCATTTCATACTGTTTTCTACTGGCAAAACTATTTATAAATTTAAAAAACTAAAACTGTCAAATTTAACAATTTTTTTTACAGTCCTCGTATGCATTGTTATTCACAATTTTATGTAAAAATTCTTTTAATACCAATATATATGAATGGGACTTCAGTTTTTGATTAATTCCAATGAAAAAAGATCAAGTAATCAAGCTGCCATATATTAAATGCAGCCATAAAAACCTAAACACATTGCAAGTTGTCAATACTAAAGTGTGTCGGAATGTAAGACTGATAGCTTGTAAGAAATTTAGAATGACTGCTAATAAGAGGAAATTGGTAGAGGACAAAAAAAAAACCTGTTAACTATTCTTTTTGGTTGAATGTAAGAGATATTCCAACAAATAATTTTCAATAGTATTGTCAGGTAGTTGCATTGCGCTTTCATTCTTAATAAATTGAAAGAATGGTATAACCACTGGTTCTTCTTTGCCAGGAATTTATTGAGTGGACTATAGTATGTGAGGAATTATTGTCTTTAGGTTTTGGAGCATCTTTCTTATGGTTCTCATGCTCTTCACGTGGCCTCTGCATTTTGGAGTAAGCACCATCACTGTCGTAGATCTTTACTGTTTTGCATTGATTTCGTCAAGGGAAGGAGATGTGCTTAAGCAAAAAACAGCAAATTTAATTCAATCTATCAATGTTGCCAACCTCTTCAAAAGGAAGATTCATTCTTACGATTAAGACGTGTGTTTAATTATGTAGATAGTCATGGTTTTAAAATAATTGAAAGAATAATAAAGAATACTTACATCCTTAGATAGGTATGAGGGTTCTTTAGTAAGTCATTTTACTGTGTCATTTTGTAGTTCTAAGTTATTTTATTATATAAGTTCAAAGTTCAAATATTTTTGATATGGTTGAGATTTGATTATGTATAGATTTTGATGGTTGTTTTTTTTATCACATATCTTTATTATCATTATATTATCATTATAGTTAATTTGAAAGTTAAATAAATTTATTAAAAAAAAAAAAAATTAGATAGAAACATTAATTTGAAATGTACATAAATAATAATAGTTATGTTCCTCTTTGACAAATGTGTGGTCGACACGGGAACACATGTAGTCAAAGAATGTAGTTGAAGTGTGAGGTCAAAAATGGGATCACAAAACAACCCAGACGTGTGGTCGAAACGGGAACACATCAGGACAGAACTAAACACAAAAAGACAAAGTCAACACCGAAATAAGTAATTGACATGTCAGAGATAAAAATCTCAAATAAAACTGATATAATTGATAAATCTGAATCAAATATTGAAGTTTGATAGGTACTGCACCCTCATGATCGAAATTGAAATGAGATAGAAGAGAAACAACAAATTGATAAATTTGATCAAATCAAACTAAAGATGAGGTTCTTGATGTAAGATGAAAGATTTAAAGATCACAGAACCAAGGCACAAAAGATTATGCCCCAAGGTTGAATTAGAAGAAAAGAAGTGGGGTGAAAGTGAATGGAAGATAGAAGTTTGGAAAAAAGTGGAAAGAAATGGAGAGAAGAAAAAGAATTAGCCTTAGGAAAGAGAATGCCCCAAAATTAATCAACTGTTTATGATAGAAAATTTTGATTGAGATCACAAAATAAGATAAGGAAATGAAGATCAGATCGTGATCATAGTTGATTAAAAGTCCACAAGAAAGATGAAGGAAAACCCTCTCAAACTCATAATGCAACCTAAAAAATGCAAACTAACATGAAGTCTAACAATGCAAGCTACATGAAAATGCAAAGGT
>MU223174.1:937309-955812 GCA_018584345.1 Thuja plicata | reverse complement strand
GCATGTCTCTTCTTTAGCAGAGTTCTTTTCTCGATGGGGTAAGGCTCCTGTGAAAACTGCCTTTCTTAAGGTTGCCTGGCATCTTGGACCTTCCTTTCTTATTTGGCATATTTGGTTGGAGCAAAATCGAATAATCTTTCAGGATGTATCCTTGGAGCCTCATTACTTGTGGTAGAAGATTCTCCACTCTTTGAGAGAAACTGTTTCTGCAAAATGTGACACTATGGAGGCTATAGATCCTGGAGATGCTATTGTCCATAACCACCTGAATTTTCCTCCTCCACAAGGCAGACATTTGAGGAAGAAATGTCGGCACCCTTTGCGAAAGATAAATAGAGTTGGGAAGTGGAGTGCTCCTCCGCAAGGTACTCTTAAAATAAACACAAATGGGTCTTCCAAAGGAAATCTAGGTCCTCCTGGTATTGGTGGACTAGGTAGAGATAGTAGGGGAGATGTTCAGTTTATATTTTCAGTTTACAAAGGTCATCACACTAACAACTTGATGGAGGCCATAGCTATCTTGTATGTTGTGGAGCATGCTTGTGACCTTGGATGGCAAAGGCTTATCTGTGAATCTGACTCGCAGGTGGTGATTCGCCTATTGACTCACCCACATTATAAGGATGTTAGTTGGAAGTTAGGCTTGATTGTTAACTAGATTCTTCATTTGTGTGTTTCTTTGGATTATGTTACTTTCACCCATATTCCCAGAGAGTGGAATGGTGTTGCTGATTGTTTGGCCAAATGGGCCTCTGATTATATGTTTGCTTGAAACATTGTAAAGATGGCTCAATTGCCTCCGGGCCTATCTCATCAGTTAGATCATTTAGTGGATCTTGATAGGGTTGTTTGACGCCTTCTGGCTGTAGTTCTTCCTGCTTAAATAAATTTTCACCCCTCTTTTATTTCAAAAAGGAAGGTTTAAACCTTAAGAGATGAGAAGATATAAAAAATCAGACTTTAGGGACATCATAGAAATGAGCAGAAATTAGCCCCATTCGCAAGCCAACAACAAGATACTCAAAAAGGGGGAAAAAATAACAATGATGTCACTAAAGTAATGGAATAATTAACCAACCTCAAAACTAGTATCTTAATTTATTTGAGCACCACTTTGAATGGGATATAAACCATTACAAAGTACTAAACCATTCCTTATTTATTTTTGATGATGTAGATAGAAGCACCCCCTCAAACAATGTGTCTTAAATATGATTATGTTAAGTGTATATTGTGAAAATATTAATCTGAAAAATGAATGCATTGTGTTTCATGATATTAAGAATTAATCAAAACAAATACCATAACTTCAAAAATAAATAAACTTCTTTTCTCAAAAATAGTTAAACTTTGGTTTTTTTCAACATACTAAATAGTTTTGATGTACAATTCTCTTGAACTAAGGGCCAAGCTAATGGTCGAAAACTTGAGGAGATCCTCCTTTACAAATACCACCTTAGTGGAGGTCGCCATGATCTCAACCTAAGTGCATGAAGCCATCATAGACCACTCCTCAATAGTAGAATTTTAAGAAATACTAATAACCTTAGGTCCCTCAAAACAATCAAGGACCATAATATTATGCAAAATACCCTAAATATCTACTTCCCATGCTACCTCAATCATCTTCCTAGAATTCTAATAAATAAGTAAACTAACAAAAAATATTGATTGACCTATATCCAATCCCAAGAATAATTTTGTGCAGCAATCAATTTATAATACATATTAAATAATACAACATTGATTGTGATAAACTCATTGATAGTTAACTACGTTTCAAGGAAATTATAATAGAACCTCCCTCCATAGATTCACTTTAGAAAATAAAAAATTTTCTTAACGACATTCAAGAAGGAAAACATAAGAAAGACGATCAAAGCCAAAAGATTTCAAAGAAGCTCTTAGCTCAATATCGATCCATTTTTCTAAGCAATTGTAGCGACATTATATTACTTCAAAGGATCTAAAATACTTTGTAGAGACCTATAAGACTCTTATTATATTAGAGAACTTTGAAGAAATCAACATTGAAATCCATCAACCACTTAATTAGAGATATTCCTAAAATAAATAAAATAATTAATATTATATGTTGAATAACTCCTAGAAGGAAAAATAGTTTACCTAACACTATCCAAGTAGAATCAATACTTTACTATGTCTTGTCAAGAAAATTGAATCCGCCAAAGTTTTTGACCTCTTTTGATTGTTAGTAGTAGTGGGGTACTTCGCACAAAGCCCCCCTTCGCGTGAAGCCATTATTCGCCAGATTTTTTTATAAATTTCTAACAACCCATTTCATTTTCACCATTAACTATTTGAGATTTTGTGGACCCGGGCTTAGAGAGAACTAGTGACGTCCAGTACAACAACAACACCTCCCAAGATTTTTTGACCTCTTTTGATTGTTAGTAGTATCAGGTACACACATTTTTTCATTTTTTATTATAATTTATTTTTATTTATTTATTTTAGTTATTTATTTATTTTAAATAATGTTTAATTTGTAGAAATGTTAGAAAATCTTAGTTGAATTTTAGAATATGTTAGAAAATTACTAGTATATTAGAAAATCATAGTAGAATGTTAGAATATGTTAGACAATTGTAGTAGTACTGTTAGATAATCATAGTAGAATGCTAGAAAATGTTAGAAAATATTAAAAAACTGTAGAATAAATGTTAGAATATGTTAGCAAATGTTAGAAAATTGTAACTTAGTATACATTAGAAAATATTAGAAAATTGTAACTTTGTATACATTAGAAAATATTAGAAAATTGTAACTTAGTATACATTAGAAAATATTAGAAAATTGTAACTTAGTATACATTATAAAATATTAGAAAATTGTAACTTAGTATACATTAGAAAATATTCAAAAATTGTAACTTAGTATACATTAGAAAATATTAGAAAATTGTAATAGAATGTTAGCATTTATGTTGTAAAATTGTAACTTAGTATGTTAGAAAATGTTAGGAAATATTTACAAAACATTAGAAACCATAGTAGAAATGTTAGAAAACATTAAGATCTTATATAAATTATTAAAAATATTTTTTTTTTAAATTTCTTTTAAAGTTAGTAAATATTAGGAATCTCTCTCTCTCTGTCTCTCTGTCTCTCTCTCTCTCTCTCTCTCTCTCTCTCTCTCTCTCATGTACATATGTTTTAGAGTTACATGTATATATGGTACATTCCTGTAGAGTTAGATGGTAAAATATTATCCTAGGAGGACCGGGAGCCTTAGTACATTGTAGTACCCTTTAAGACACTTAGAGGACCCCTTAAGACCTAATAAGACTAGACTTAACACCTAATAGGACTAATATGACCTATTCAAACCAATTAGTACATCCTAGGACCCTTAAGACCTAATAAGACCACTTACTTGACTTAATAGGACCTATTAATACCAATTAGTACATCCAAGGACCCTTTAGAACTATTAGCACACCCTAGGTTCCTTTAGGATCCCTATTGTGACATAAAACTCTTTAAGAACCCTCAGGATCCTTGAGACCTAGAATAGGGCCACTTAAGACCTAATAGGACTAATATGACCTATTAAAACCAATTAGTACATCCTAGGACCCTTAAGACCTAATAAGACCACCTACTTGACCTAATAGGACCTATTAATACCAATTAGTACATCCAAGTGTTGAAGACAATTATTCAATTGTGTATTTTCATTGATGTTACACATGTATTTACACTTATGTAATGATGTTACACAAATGTCTACATTCAGACCAAGCATAGTTGGTGAATGGAAAGAGTTTTTTAGTGTTGACTGAGATCAGTCGGGTATTGAAGATGTTTAGTGTTGACCGAGTCACTCGGGCATTTCAGTCATGGTCGAGCATTAAAGAAATTCAGTGTTAACCGAGGTTATTATTCAGTGTTAGCTGACTAACAGTTGTTTACATTCTATAATTAATTGGTTATATTAGGTTGACTGAATTGTGATTTATTACTTATTTAGAAGTATATTCAAGCTGACTTGACAGGGATTATCATATATATGAAATGTCAAGTTTGGATTGAATGTGAGTGTGAGTGTGTGAAAAGTTGAAGAGAAGCAGAAGTGTGGAATTCTATGATATGAAGAGTGAAGGAAAAATCCGATGGGATTCTGATTGAGTACAGAACACTCAAAGCTTCAATATAATATTTGATCAGCAAGGATCTAGTTATAATTAGAATAGAGATCTGAATCATCAAAGCCAGTTGCTTACACATACAAGTCAATTCATTGTTACTTTCTAACAATTGTAGTAGTGATCCCAAATCTCTTAACAGAGTAGACTTAACAGTCTTTTTTGTAAATCCTCTCACAAGGTAGAATTTCTTTGTTGAAGTGTTGAAGACCTCTAACAAGGCCACCCCTCATAGGGTGATTTAAATCCTCTAATAGGGTCACACCTAACAGTTTGTTTTGTAACCTTTAACAAGGTTGGCTCCTAACAGGTCTCATTCTAGAAGAGTGAAAAACAGTAACTAGTTACATTGGTGGTTTTTCCCATGTTGGGCTTCCACGTTAAATCCTGGTGTCACCTGTGTATATATTATTTGTTTCATGTTTTATATTTTTGCACTTAATCACTAAAGTATAATTTCATTGGATATCATAAAGATTTCTTTAACACCTGAGTTACAGAAGAATATCTTAATTAACCAAGTAATAGTGTTATATTGTTTAAGACATCTAAGGGACAAGGGATTTGTTTTGAAGTAATTGATTCACCCCTCCCCTCTCAGTTACTTATCTCATTTCCAACAATTGGTATCAAAGCATCAAGTTCTTTCAGAGAAGGTTTCAAGGCCTAAGATAAAGATTAGAGATGTCTTACAGAAGGGAGATCCCAAAGCTAAACAAAGATAACTTCCTTGTGTGGCAAGAGCTGATGAAACTATATCTATCTACTATTGGAGATGCTGGTTTGCAATTTTTGGACAGCAAATATGTGGAACCAACCACAACTATGACTGTGGAATAGTTGATGGAACATAAGCTTCATAACATAATGATGATTGATATAGCTTCTTCACTCAGCTACTCAAAATTTGATGAAGTCAAGGACTGCCCTATAGCCTATGATATGTGGAGGAAATTACAGGACATTCATGGAGGAGATTCAAATGTAAAGAGAGCCATAGAAAAAAGTCTCAGAGGAAAATTTGACTAGATGAAAATGAAAGAAGGAGAAGACAATACAAGATACAGTGAAAGAATCAAGAAGATTGCGAGTGGCATCAGAGCTGCAGTAGGAATAATTGAAGATACAATAGTGGTCAGCAAGGTATTAAGAACTTTACTTCCTATATTTTCTATTAGAGTTTCATCTATTCAAGAGATGAGGTGCAATAAGGATATAACTCTAGATACATTAATTGGAAGACTTACAACTTTTGAGTTGGACAACTTTGACAATTATTCTCCTAGCTCTAGCAATCTTGAGTCTACATTCAAAGCTAATTTAAACCTTGGTAAGAAGGATAGATACTCAAAAGGAAAGTAGATTGAAAGTGATAGTGATGATGAATCTGATGATGAAGATCTAGATATCATTGAAGCATTACTTGCAAGGAGAGCTTCCAAAGGAAAATACAAAGGTAAAATGTCATTGATTTGTTTCTCATGCAATGAGGTTGGTCACATTTTTGCCAAGTGTCTGAACAAAGAAGACAAAGATGAGAAAAATTTCAACAAGTACAAAGTCAAGAAAGATTTCAAGAACTGAAAGAGCTACAAGGAAAAAGGTAAGAAGTCTTTTTATATTGCTAAATATTCTGATAGTGATGAAGAAGAAGATGAAATGGTTTATATTTCTATTAAGGATGAGTTAGATGAAGAAGATGAAAAGACAACACTTTTCTCACATATCATTAAAAATGACACATGGATAATTGATAGTGGTTGTTCTTATCGTGCATGACTAGTGATAAGACAAAATTTGAACATCTTGAGCACTATAATGGTGGGAGTGTCAGTTTTGGGAATGATGAACCCTTCTATGTGAAAGGAAAAGGTTGAATTACTCTAACAGAAGGAATCAAATGTGATAATGCTTATTGGGTTGAAGGACTAAGGACAAATCTACTCAGTGTAGCACAATTGAACAACATTGGCTTCAAGTTAGAATTCATGAATGGTAAGGCCAAGCTCTTGGATGGTAATGGGAACCTAGTTGGAACTAGAAGGAAAACAAAAGGTAATCTATTCTATCTTGATCTCACTGAAATTTTATGCTTCATTGCACAAGTAGAAGAAATTTGGCTATGGAATAAAAGGTTGTGTCATGTAAATTTTGATAATTTGGTAAACATAAGCAAGAACAAGAGAGTTAGAAGTATTCCTTTTTTGAAGAAACCTGAGTTAGAAATATCAAAACAATGTCAAATCGGAAAGATGAGAAAGACAATTTTCAAGAGCAAGGATTACAATACTGATGAAATCTTGTTATTGGTACATAGTGACCTTTGTGGACCAATTGGAACAACAAGCTATACTGGAGAAAATTATTTTATTCTACTTGTTGATGATCACTCCAGAATGATGACTGTCATGTTTCTCAGAGAAAAATTAGAAGCTTTTCAGAAATTCAAATGGTATCGTGCAAGAGTTGAAAAGGAAACAAGAAAGAAACTAAAATTTCTAAGATCTGACAGAGGAGGAGAATTCATTTATAATGAGTTCAATGAATTTTGTAATGAAAGAGGAATCAAAAGACATGTATCTTCCCCTGGTACACCACAGCAAAATGGAATAGCAGAAAGAAGAAACATATCCATTATGGATTGTGCCAGAACCCTAATGATTGAAAAGAATGTTGTTTCCAAATACTAGAAGGGGGCCATCAGCACTACAGTGTTCACCTTGAACCAAGTTCAACTGAAGAAAGATAGTAAACAGACACCTTTTGAATTATGGTATGGCTATAAACCTAATGTTCATTATTTCAAAGTATTTGGAAGTAAATGTTACATCTTGAAGGAAGAAAGAAATGGAAAACTTGATGCAAAAAGTGACGAAGGAATGTTCCTAGGTTACTCATGTCAAAGCAAAGCATACAAATGTCTAAATATTACTACTCATAAAGTCATAGAAAGTGTACATGTCAAGATTGATGAGTTTGCAGAAAGATGTAAAGAGCAGAGTAGTGAAGAGCCTGAAGACTATAGGAACTTTGTGTATCAAGAACCTAATACTATTCATATGACTCCAACAATGGTGATTGGATGGAAGAACTGTCAACCACTGAATATACTAACACAAACTGTACAACTTGAATTGCAAACTGTGCAACCCAAGCTGTTGGTAGAAGAGACCGAGTCATAGACAGAGGGAACCCAATCTCAGATAGAGGGAACCGAGTCACAGACAAAGGAACCTGATTCACAGACAGTGGAACTCAAACATCAGACAGAAGATCAGGAAAGAATGTTTGAGAATGATAGACCTAGTGGATCAAGTCCAGAATCAAGACTGAAGGATCCAGTACTTTCTAAATATGTTAGAAGGGATCATACACCTGATAAAATAATTGGAGCTCAGGCAAAAGGTGTAATGACAAGGAAAAAAATCAAAGGTACATGTTTACTAAGTGAATTTGAACCTAGAATTGTTAAATATGCATTGACTGATGAAAGTTGGATAGAGGTAATGAATGAAGAAATTGAGAAAATTGAGAATAAAACTTGGACTCTTGTGCCTAGGCCAAAGGACAAGAATGTGATTGGAACCAAGTGGGTTTTTAGAAATAAGATGAATGAAAATGGTGAAGTTTCTAGAAACAAGGCCAGACTAGTTTGTAAAGGATATGCTTAAGAAGGGGGTATTGATTATGTAGAAACTTTTTCTCTTGTTGCAAGACTTGAAGGAGTCAAAACTCTTCAGGCATATGCTGCACATAAAGGATACAAAGTATATCAATTGGATGTGAAATTTACATTTCTGAATGCAATCCTATAAGAAGAAGTATACATTGAGCAACTTGAAGGATTTTTTGACCCTAGAAGAAGGAATATGGTTTACAAGCTGAACAAAGCATTGTATGGACTGAAGCAAGCCCCTAGAACCTGGTATGAAAGAATGCATGGTTACCTAGTAAATATTGGATTTCATAGAACCAATGATAATAGTAGCTTGTACATCAAAGAAGGACCACAGAACAAAATATTGTTAGCAGAGATATTTGTTGATGACATATTATTCACTAGATATGATGACTTATGCAAAGCATTCTCCATAGCTATGAGTAAATAATTTGAGATGTCTATGTTTGGTGAGATAAAATTCTTTGTTGGATTACAATTTCATCAAATAAAGGATGGTATCTACATTAGTCAATGAAAATATATCAAGGAGATACTCACAAAATTTGGAATGGAATATATGTGTACTAGACAAAAAATGTCTAAGGATGATGATTCAAAGGAGGTAGATCAGACCAACTACAGATCCATGATTGGAAAATTGCAATATGTTGTTCAGACTAGACCTGATATTGCATTAGCAGTTGGTATTGTTGCAATATTTTTCAGCTAATCCCAGAGACAATCACCTAATGGAAATCAAAATAATTTTGAGATATCTGAAGGGTACTAAAGACTATGGTTTATGGTATAAGAAAGGTGGGAACTTTGATTTAAAGACATTCACTGATGTTGATTGGGCTGGAAGTGTTGATGAAAAGAAAAGCACCAGTGGTGGAGATTTCTTTCTTGGAAAGAGGTTAGTGTCTTGGACTAGAAAGAAACATAATTTTATCTCTTAGTCTACAGTAGAGGCAGAATATGTTGCTACAGCAGTGAACTGTTCAAACATCATATGGTTCAAGAAGTTGTTGTCAGGAATGAAGGAAGAAGTAAAAGAACCAATTATTATCTACTGTGACAACACCAGTGCCATTAACATTTTAATTAATCCTATGATGCATACCAAAACCAAGCATATAGAAATAAAGTATCATTTCTTGAGGGAATTGGTATAGAATAAGGAAGTAAGGTTGGAATATGTGAGTACTAAAGAACAAATTGCAGACATATTCACCAAACCTTTACCTAAGGATGCATTTTTGTATCTTAGAGGAAAGCTAGGGGTGCTTCCCCTAACTGAAGCTCACTAAAATATAGTCTAGTGATGCATCAACCTGAGCCACAATGAAGATCTGTCAGTTGATGCTGGAACATCAGAGCCCATTGTAGATGAATTAGTACATTGAGGTACATTACAACTTCAAAGAGAAATAGTATTGACTATTGGTATTGATATTTAGTGTTTGTGGAGGTGGAGTCTTTGGCATATGTTGTCAAAGAGGGAGAGTTTGATATAATACAAAATAAATTAATCAAGAAACAAAGTTTGATGTCAGAGGGAGAAATATTATCAAGAGACAGAGGTTAATGAAAGAGGGAGTTTTTGGATGAGAATCAGAATGAAGCTAAAGACATTAAATAAAGTTTTATGTTTCTCTACAATGATTTTTATTATGACATGTTGTGTTGCCATCAATGCCAAAGAGGGAGATTGTTGAAGAAAATTGTTCAATTGTGTATTTTCATTGATGTTACACATGTATTTACACTTACGTAATGATGTTACACAAATGTCTACATTCAGATCAAGCATAGTTGGTGAATAGAAAGAGTTTTTTAGTGTTGACCGAGATTAGTCAGGTATTGAAGATGTTCACTATTGACTGAGTCACTCGGGCATTTCAATCATGGTCGGGCATTAAAGAAACTCACTATTAACCGAGTTGATTATTTAGTGTCATCCGACTAATAGTATTTTACATTCTATAATTAATTGGTTATATTAGGCCGACTGAATTTTGATTTATTACTTATTTAGAAGTATATTCAAACCGACTTGATAGGGCTTATCATATATATGAAATCTCAAGTTTGGATTGAATGTGAGTGTGAGTGTGTGAAAAGTTGAAGATAGGTAGAAGTGTGGAATTTTGTGATATGAAGAGTGAAGGACAAATCAGATGGGATTCTGATTGAGTACAGAACACTCAAAGCTGCAATATGATATTTGATTAGCAAGGATGTAGTTATAATCATAATAGAGATCTAAATCATCAAAGATAGTTTCTTACACATACAGGTCAATTCATTTTTACTTTATAACAATTGTAGCAGTGATCTCAAATCTCTTAAGAGAATAGACTTAACAGTCTTTTTTGTAAATCCTCTAACAAGGTAGCATTTCTATGTTGAAGTGTTGAATACCTCTAACAAGGCCACTCCTCATAGGGTGATTTAAATTCTCTGACAGGTTCACACCTAACAGTTTGTTTTGTAACCTTTAACATGGTTGGCTCCTAACAAGGCTCACTTTAGAAGAGTGAAAAATAGTAACTAGTTACATTGGTGGTTTTTCCCATATTGGGTTTCCACGTTAAATCTTGGTGCCACCTATATATATGTTATTGGTTTCATGCTTTATGTTTCTGCACTTAATAACTAAAGTATAATTGTATTGGATATCATAAATATTTCTTTAACACCTGAGTTATAGAAAAATATCTTAATTAACCAAGTAACAGTGTTATATTGGTTAAGACATCTAAGGGACAAGGGATTTGTTTTGGAGTAACTGATTCACCCCTCCCCTCTTAGTTACTTATCTCATTTCCAACACCAAGGATCCTTTAGGATAATTAGTACACCCTAGGTTCCTTTAGGATGCCTATTGTGACATAAAACTCTTTAAGAACCCTCAAGATCCTTAAGACCTAGAATAAGACCACTTAAGACCTAATAGGACCCTTGAAGACCTAATAAGACTAGACTTAAGACCTAATAGGACTAACATGACCAAATCAAACCAATTATTACATCCTAGGATCCTTAAGACCTAATAAGACCACTTACTTGACCTAATAGGACCTATTAATACCAATTAGTACATCCAAGGACCCTTTAGGACTATTAGTACACCCTAGGTTCCTTTAGGGTCCCTATTGTTACATAAAACTCTTTAAGAACCCTCAAGATCCTTAAGACCTAGAATAGGACCACTTAAGACCTAAAAGGACCCCTTAAGACCTAATAAGACTAGACTTAAGACCTAATAGGACTAATATGACCTATTAAAACCAATTAGTACATCCTACGACCCTTAAGATCTAATAATACCACTTACTTGACCTAATAGGACCTATTAATACCAATTAGTACATCCAAGGACCCCTTAGGACTATTAGTACACCCTAGGTTCCTTTAGGATCTCTATTGTGAAATAAAACTCTTTAAGAACCCTCGGGATCCTTAAGACCTATAATAGGACCACTTAAGGCCTAATAGGACCCCTTAAGACCTAATAAGACCTAATAAGACTATAATTAAGACTTAATAGGACTAATATGACCTACCCAAACCAATTAGTACATCCTAGGACACTTAAGACCTAATAAGACCACTTACTTGACCTAATAAGACCTATTAATACTAATTAGTACATCCAAGGACCCTTTAGGACTATTAGTACACCCTAGGTTCCTTTAGGACCCCTATTGTGACATAAAACTCTTTAAGAACCATTAGGATCCTTAAGACCTAATAGGACCCCTTAAGACCTAATAAGACTATACTTAAGACCTAATAGGACTAATATGACCTATTAAAACCAATTAGTACATCCTAGGACCCTTAAGACCTAATAAGACCACTTAATTGACCTAATATGACATATTAATACTAATTAGTGCATCCAAGGACCCTTTAGGACTATTAGTACACCCTAGGTTCCTTTAGGATCCCTATTGTGACATAAAACTCTTTAAGAACCCCCAAGATCCTTAAGACCTAGAATAGGACCACTTAAGACCTAATAGGACCCCTTAAGACCTAATAAGACTAGAATTAAGACCTAATAGGACTAATATGACCTATTAAAACCAATTAGTACATCCTAGGACCCTTAAGACCTAATAAGACCACTTACCTGACCTAAGAGGACCTATTAATACCAATTAGTACATCCAAGGACCCTTTATGACTATTACTACACCCTAGGTTCCTTTAGGATCCCTATTGTGACATAAAAATCTTTAAGAACCCTCAAAATCCTTAAGACCTAGAATAGGACCACTTAAGACCTAATAGGACCCTTTGAGGCATAATAAGACTAGAATTAAGACCTAATATGACTAATATGACCTACTCAAACCAATTAGTACATCCTATGACCCTTAAGACCTAATAAGACCACTTACTTGACCTAATAGGACCTATTAATACCAATTATTACATCTAAGGACCCTTTAGGACTATTAGTACACCCTAGGTTCCTTTAGGACCCCTGTTGTGACACAAAAATATTTAAGAACCATTAGGATCCTTAAGACCTAGAATAGGACCAATTAAGACCTAATAGGACCCCTTAAGACCTAATAAGACTAGACTTAATAAGATTAGTATTGTAAATTTAAGTCTAATTTTATATATTCTAATATTTGTTTCCATTTTACACATAGTTATAATATGTAATCAAGTACTTAATTGTTAACACTTAGGTTTCACATGTTACATCTAGATGGCCACTCAGGATGTACCAACTAAGGATGCACCTTGCACTCTTGATCTGGAAACTATTTTTTAGATAGCTCAAGTAGAGAAGGATCGACTTAGAGAGTCCATTCGTACATCTGAGGTAGGTGGCATATACAGAGATATTTGCATCACTGTATTGAGGAGTTTGGAGGATATGACTGCTAGATTGAGATCCCACTCTTCCTTCACACCCTAGGTTGTTGATAATATTTTTTGAGATTTGAGAGATGAGGTATCGGGTGATGTTCCCTTGGAGATGTTCTAGAGTCGTGTCGCCAATGAAATCATCAAATGAGAGGTTTTCCCATTTTATGAGGTTAAGCCCAAGGTGAGGGCATATCAAGTTACACATTGTGAGATTCCTTAGATTGTATGCATTATATCCCCTTATTTTCTTACAGCTCATGGTCGTTATCCTAATAACGACCAGATTCTATTATATTTTACATAGCAGTTGTATGCTGAGTTTCGTTTGGGACTTAGGGTCAAGTATTTAGATCTTCCCAGATATTATGGTCAGGGGTGCGGTAGAGTTGCAAACCATGATCAGTATCATAGGGCTGATTGAGTTGTACGTACTTGTAGAGAGCTAGTTGGACAAAGGACTTTGGCAGTGGCACCGACGATGGTTGCTACTGTAGATAGAGTGGTCATTTCTTTCCAGAGGGAGGTAGTGGACAATTAGGAGAGATTGCTTCTGATTCTACCTCCATCACATCAGATATAGTGGGTAGATATATTTTGACTAGACAAAATCACACCAGATCATCTTTTGAGGCTTCATCTAGTACTTCTACAGGGGTCATTGATGAGGCATATAGAGTTGCAAGTCTGCCTCCACCTACAGATATGCGAGTGTTTTCTAGCCATCATAGTCATTTGTATGTGGTTCTTTACTTTTTGGAGGATCTCTTGCATTCATATTCTTATATTGTAAACATGTAGAGGATCCCAATACATTCAGTCAGAGATGTCATCAGACTTACACGTGGTCCTACAGTTCCATCGACACAGGACACACCATCTAGTCAGGAACAACATAGTTCACAACACTCTACAGAGTGCTCTGCACCCATAGATCAGTCTGTAGTTGTAGAGCCAGATATACAGGTTGGAGATGTACACATCAAAGCTGAGGGCCTAGACACATTTGATGAGCAGTTGTGTGGGTTGAGTCAGGTGGACACTGGCAGTGATGTTAGATCATTTATGGATTTTTTATTTCATCTTGGTGGTTCAGGCTCTACAACACTCCCCTCCCGACTACACAGACCCCTACACTCTTCATTACTACAGACGTTTATGACTGGAGGTGTTGTGGGTGATGTTTTTTTGGTTGATGATATGATGGTGTAGCGCGTTGATGATCCTCTTGGTCCTGGGACCCAGGTATATAAAGTTTTCTTTTCTACTTTCCAGGAGTTTTAGTGAATAATTACTTGTATATGTGTGTATTGATGTTTATTCAATGTATAATATTTTGAAAGAACAGTTAGCAGAGCACATTACCTCTAGTGTGGGATCAGAACATCTTCATATGACACCTACTAGTGGTCAGGTAAGTTTTAAATATGCATGTAGGTTTAAGCATGCATGTGTACACTTGTAACATGTATTCATATATTTCAAGTACTTTACATATATATACTATGCACATGTATATATAACCAACTGTTGTACTAAATTTGTAGGGGTCAGTTGTTGCATCACAACTAGACAACTAGAGGATTCTTGTGACACTTGGGTAGATCACATTACCTCTAGTGTGGGCTTAAAGCATCTTCATAGGAGAGATTCAGTAGATGTGACACCTACTAGTGGTTAGGTAAGTTTTAAATATATGTAAGTTTAAACATGCATTTATAATGTTTCAAGTATTTCACATTAATGTTATTATATTCATGCATTTATATTTGCATGGATTAGTTACTGCTTCACAGCCAGAGGATGGTCGTGGTAGCCGGTCAGAGGGTCGATGTGTTTGCATGCGCCTGGATGACTCCCTAGTTTAGGACATGTTGCACAAATCTTTGATTTGAGACTCATTATATATGTCATTATATTATATGTTTGATATTTTCAGTTTATGATTTGAGACATATATTTAAATTCTATGTAGACCTCTAGACATAGATGATTTATGATTTGACATTATATAGATTTATAAATCTGGTTTCATTTGATTAGATGGTTTCATTTGATTAGATGATATGATTTTATTAGATAATTTTATTAGATGGTTTCATTTTATTAGATGTTATGATTTGATTAGATGGTTTCATTGGATTAGATGGTTTCATTTTATTAGATGGTTTGATTAGACGGTTTCATTGGATTATTGGATTAGATGGTTTCATTTGATTAGATGATATGATTTGATTAGTTGGCTTCATTTGATTTGAACTAATGATTTGATTAGATGGTTTCATTTTATTAGATGATATGATTTGATTAGATGGTTTCATTTGATTAGATGATATGATTTGAGTAGATGGTTTCATTTGATTAGATGATTTGATATACAATAAGTGTTTTAACTCATGTAAGTATGGACAATAAGTATTCTAACTCATTCTAGAACTAACACAATCAAAGCATACATAAGTAATCTAAAAAATTTCATTAGTAATCTAACAAATGTCTTAAGGGGATGTCTTAAGGGGATCTAGAACTAATATCATAAAAAATAACAAGTTAATACATGTAACTAATGGACAATAAGTATTCTAACTCATTCTAGAACTAACACTTGTCATAAGTAATCTAACTAATTTCATCATGTTTTAGTGTTCAAAATAATGTCTTAAGGGGATCTTTAACTAATTTAATAAATATTTAAAGATTATTGAACAGTCAAAGCATACATAAAACCATACATGTATAAAATCATATATATAAAAGCATACATAAAATTTTATATATTAAAACCATTGAACTATCAAAATAGGTCCATCATATATCAACAAATTATAATCATACATGAAATAGGTATACATATCATACTTTTTAGACCAACTCAAGTTGTTCAGACCTTTCATGAAGAACACTTAATATTCTCTCATGATCCTCACTATCTAGTCTCAACTTATGATGTCCACATTGAGATTTAATTGTATGGAGACAAATGGAGGTGGAAACTACTAGGTGACTATATTGAAACACCTTATTGTCTGGTTGGTAATCAAAAAAGTGAATACCATGCTAAATTACTTTGATTTTCTTGAAATATGTTCCCTCTAAAACAACTAAACCTGCAGGTCACAAATTTTAACAATATAACTTTAAACAATTTAATTTTGAAATTTGTTAAAAGGTTAAAATTTTAAATTTACAAATTGAGTTCAATATATTTATGTAAAGCATACAAACCTATGGGGAACAAAATTCCATCACTTTCTTTAGGTTCAAGTAACTTCATCCTCACTCCAATACAACGTAGTATATAATAACCAACCCCTTCTACATTTCCACGCTCAGCAATCACTGCAAAGACATCTCCTGCAAAATAAATATATTAGTAACAACTAGTGGCACTAGATTCTATGCACCTACATATCCATGGTCTTGATTGATGCATTCCTCATAATTTTTAGCAATGTAGTAACAACAAAAGCATGAGTAGTCCCTAGTGTTCAACGTCCAATTGCAAAAATTTGTAGTCATAACTGAATGCAAAGATCATCACATCTTTTCTATCCGCTTGCAACCATGCATAATTTTTCTATCCACACCTGAACAAATGTATACATAATATTACATTCTATAAATATAATTTGAATAAATAATACATAAAAATTTAAACACTTTAATAATATAAAAATTTGTGCATACCTTTTATCTCCCAAAATTTTCTATGTGGTACCACTTGAGTCATTCCTGATGACATGTCATTCTCATTTGGTGTGAAATGTGTCTTGCACCATTCAACAACATCATGTTCATTTTTTATATGAACTCCCTTATAATTCATTTTACAATTTCGTAGAGCGCATTTGATGCAAGCTCCAACACCATCATGTTCACATTTTCCATGTCCACTCTCAAAGAAACTCCAGACATGTGGTAAGTTTTCATTACGATGATATCTACATAGTGCATAAAATGGTCTGGATGATTTGAATTGTGCAGTATATCCATATGACCAAACATAATGTTTATCAATTTTCATACATCTTTCTTTCAAATTTGAAAAAGACATCTTGAAGCAGTGTTCTACATAATGAATTTCATGCTCTCTATCACCACTTACATAAAAATGATATTCCTTCTTGATGACCCATGCTTCAAATGTGCTCTGAATACCATCCAAATTTAATTGTGTGTGTCGATAACACACATGTACATTAATATCAATTTTCTCTAAAAAATATTATTATGATTGAATTGCCTTTTGATGAACAAAGGAATAGTTTTATGCAAAATCAACAACTAATACAATAGTTCCAAGTAGGAAATTGTCTCTCAGTGTTTGGAATTGTTGTGCTTGCCACTTTGCAAAAAAATCATGATAAATGTAGGGTTGAATCAATTTTTTAAATTTTTCCATAAATACTTCAACATTTATCTCCTCTTCAACATATTCTAACCTTTTAGATTCTTTCCCAAATTTTGTTTCATTCTTTATATATTTGTAAATCTTGCAATTTGCCATCTTTGTTACATCAATGTTTTCATTTTTCAAAGGAAAAAGAGTAAAATCAACACATGTTTGACATATTCCTTCTATGTAATTTATTTGTCCAGATGCATCATCTCTTTTTTCATATAAAATGGAAGAGATTAACTCACTTCATCTGCTAGGAGGAGCATTTTCAAAACTATAAGTGTCTTCTACAAACTTTCAAAAAACTTGATAGTGGAGATCAAATTCAATATGATAACAACAAAAACATGTTTCAAACACTTTGTTTGTCCTGATATAATATGGCTTCAATCTTCAAAAAATGTTTTCCCAATCTTTATATTAGTATTTGAACTACAAAATGAGTCATACATTTCATGTTGTGTTGTGTCCAACCAATGTTTCATATTATATTCATATTGATTAGCTAAAATTCTATGTCTGATAACATCTCTACTATTTGATGAAGGATGTGTATTATCATTCCAAAATAATGTGACCACATTTTTTATTCCTCCATCAATCCTATCAGCACGAGGAGCTCTACACATGATTGCCCAATTGCCTTCCAAGGTGCTATCATCCAAAAGCATTCTCCTATTAACATATCATGATATTGTTTTCCTACTAAAACCAATCCGAGATGAAACTGAAGATATTTGTCTTTTTCAGAGCATAGTGTTACCTACAATGGATGTCAACATAAATTTTCTTGTAATGGTCTTATCTTTAGTTTGAGATCGCTTCCCTACCTGATTCAAACCTTTCATGAGATTTTTAATCATATTAGTTTGCATGTCAACTACTTTTCTCTTCTTTGATGTTGCGTCTATACCTAATAATTTTAATGCCCCTTCCAAATTTTTATTTATAAGTACAACTGAAAGCAATTGAGCTTGTTCAAGTGTTTCTAAATTATCAAATTTAGCCAATATTTCTCTTACTATCATATTCATTGAACTCTTCTTAGAAAGAATTAAGGGTTGAACATTAGCAAGTGATCTCAAATTCTCCACATCCATTGTAAGTAAATTATCTAATTTTCTATAATTAATATTTCTCTTTACAGTTTGAGAAAAATTTATAAGTTCATCCATACCAGTAGGAGCACATGATCCTGAACCTTCTCCAAAATCAATTTCTTGAGCTTCTGTAGGGAGTGATCCTGACCCTTCTTCAATGTACAATTCTTCGACTTGACTTGACCCTCCTACTTCATCTTGTCCTTCACCTTCTTTAGTTTTATGATAATATGCCAATGCAACTTCACGATTTCTTTATTCGGTACCAGGTGACCATTTTCT
>MU223174.1:920037-932935 GCA_018584345.1 Thuja plicata | reverse complement strand
TATATATATACACACACACACAACACTAACAGAATAAAAGTTACAAAAAATTTCTAGTTTCTTTTAAGTATATGATTTAATATACATTATCTATATATATTTATTTATTTATTTGTATAGATTAGTTTTACAAGACCTATGTCTACTTGAAAGAGATATAACAAACTTTTCAGATTTTATATATATATATATATATATATATATATATGCTTCCATATATATATACACTAAATAATATATTCAAAACCCACATCTCTATATTATGCTTCATATAAAAATGTTTTTATAACATTTCATTCTTTAGGTTGTATCTTAGGAAATAAAGGTTGAATTTCTATTCTTTCAAACTATAAATTGAAATATGATCAAATTTATTTTTATGTTCATTACTGATACATGTTTCTCTGTAGTACTATTAATTTTGAATACATAAAGTGTAAACAAAATTTCTATACAGATAATTGATTAATGATATGCTTTTAAAATAAAACACAGGTAGTCTACATTTGTTTAAAAATAGCATATACATGAAAGATTATAATAGATGCAATTATAAGCCATGTAATCAAACAAGATTAAAAATTAAGGAACAACTTGATATGAAGATAATAGCATCTTAAAATCTATTACCAATGGAAAAATAGAATATCTCTTAAGGAAACCAAATAAACAGAAATTGTCTGCTAAGACAAATAGATATTAAACATTCTTAGATGCACATTTAAACTCATAATTTACATAAAGGGAAATATTTCCTTTCTTTAAGCAATTTGTTTTACACTTAGATACACTATAATAGTGATGTGTTTTCTGTATGTATTTCTTAAAGCAGAAAAAATACAATAAAATAAAATAAAATAAAGAAAACACTTCTTCCTTTTCAACAAACTATTGCAATTTATTTCTACAAAATTTTTAAGAAAATTTCTAGAATTTCATTTATATAAGACTTAGCCCTATGGCTTGAGGTGAAACTTAATTTCTCAAAATACAATCTATAATAAACCAAATTCCTCATTTCCAAGCTTGAACATAAATCCTTCCATGTAGAGGGACAACTACAATCTGCAAAACAAAATTTTAGAACAAACCATGGGAGCTTACCTCTCATCCTAGACCTCTATGAGGCCACCCCTAAGCTAGGGGAAACAAGAAGAGGTTGTGTGACATACAAGCAAACCACCACACATATAACAAGCTCTAAAACAAAACACATAACTCCCTCCCAATCTTATGCACAATTGGGTCATATTGCACTCAATTAGGGGTGAAGGTGGAACAACCATGTAGGTGAATGCCAAAACTAGAATACCTCAAATATGCACAAAACTTCAAATGCCTTCCCAAAGATTTTACTTCAACCAAAGAGCTCCATTAAACACATACATAAACCCTTATCACCCCCATGAGAAATTACAAGATAATTTGGCACATGGATCCCATAACATCCATGATACATCCCTCTTCTTTCCAAGAAGAGACTCTACACTACCATGGTTTTCCAACTAATCCCTTCACCCACAATGAATATCCTCCCTCCCTAGGGTGAGATATCTCATTCACTCCCATGAAAAACACAACATAACTGAAAAATAGAAGAAAAAAATTAAATATTTCACTAACATTCTATTACAAGAACAACATTTACACAACATGAAATTTGTATTAACTAAAATTCAACAAGATTGAAAATAAGAAATACAAGTATACCACATATGGAATTTAGGAGTACCAACCTTACTCCTAAAAAATAGATCATGGTTGAGATGATCCTTTCTTTCCTAGCTCTTCTTAACTTGGCTTCCCACTAGCAATTCCATCTAAGCACATTCTACAAGTCTCCAAAAAATGGAGAGTGGGAAATCAACCCCCACTCTCCTCTCCTACCTCCTTAAAAGGCTCTCTCCCCAATTCTACCTCTTTCCTAACAAGAAGAGAGATGACATGAGTCCTCTTCTCTAACACTTGTCCAATTTCATCCATGGAAGAAACCCCACTATCTTCAAGAAGGTGTTGGTCTTTCCCTTTCCCAATTTTTGCCACCAACCAAGAATGGTACTTTAGAAGGGCCATAAATGAGATTTTGACACTAAAAATATTTAAAAACAACCCCTAACCCAAAGTGTAACTATCTAGGACTTGATATTTTTAACTCCAACTTCCCTTTTGGACTCATGCTAACCCTTCAAAAACTCACTTAGAGTTTACGTACGAATTTCTAAGATATACCTCATGATTTGGGTTTCCAAGACAAGTAAATCCACATGGAAACACTAAAAGACAACCTAGGGTGAAACTTAACCTCACAATCCACATGGGCATGCCATCTCATAATACATGTGCCAATTGGCACTACAATTGCACATCACATTTACACAATGGCATGCCTAAAAAGGAAATAACAAAATAGAAGAAATTAAATTCATAACATGCATAATTACATTTACATCTTATAATACATTACACGTAGGTTATTTCCCTTTTTAGGGTTAAGCTTGGCTTCACAAGGATATTCAGATTAACCCAATCTTGTTTCCCCAGTTTTGAAACCATGGTTTATTTACTTGCACACTTGAACAGAGCATCAGTAGTCCAAGGAAGAAAACACACATTCATGATATTACACATTATAATATATTCATCTAACCATAATTTATACATCACTTTTCAGAACTAGGTCATCCATGAACATATAACTGATAAATCACAAAAATCCTTGGAAATCACTTGTCTAACATACCAAATTAACCAATATGGATCATTTATAGAATTTAAACCCGAAATCCATATTTACATGGCACGTGATCAAATTGCATATTCAGAAATGTAAAATGGAAACAGTTCAATCATGTCATCAAGATTAGAGAATCATATGTATAAAATAATAAATATAAACATCATCAAAATAGAGTTGTCATATGATATATATGCTATAAAAATTCTAATACGTCAATGTATCAAAAACATTAATGTATCATCCAGATAATTATAACATAAAAGTATCAGCTTTGAATAGATGATCGGGCTAGGACCTCACATCCTCCCCCTCTAGCCATGAACTTCCTCCTGGAGTTCATCAAAAAGTTTGGGGTACTCTTGTCTCATGTGTGATTCATCCTCCCATGAGGCAGTGACCTCATTGTAACAATCCCACTAGACCCTAACATGGTCCAGCTCTCAACCTTATAGGGCCAACGTCTGTCGAGATAGTATGCAGATGGGCTCCAAAGCCAACTGTCCATCCGACTCCACATGTAAGGCATCCCAATCAATAATGTGAGACTCATCATAAATATATTTCCATAAAATAGATACATGGAATACATCATGGATATGCAATAGAATAAGTGGAAGCACTAGATGATAGGCAACTGGTCCTATCCTCTCCAAAATTCAAAGGGTCCTACAAATTAGGGTGCAAGCTTAGAGCCCTTTCCAAAATGGACCGGACTCTTATGTGAATGCACTCTCAGAAATACCCTATCTCCAACCATGTAGACTCTATCAAACCTCTTCATGTCTACATATTTATTATATCTATCTTGAGCCTCTCTGAGATGCTCTCTAATCAAAACAACCTATTGTTCCATGGCCCTGATCAATTCTGGCCAAACTGAAACCCTATCCTTAATTTTTTCCCAACTCAAAGGTGTCCGTCATGGCCTCCCATACAAGGCCTGATAAGGAGGCATACCCAAGGATGTGTGATGCCCATTATTGTAGGAAAAATCTTCTAAGTGAAGGTACTCCTCCCATCTAGATTGGTGGTCCATAACATACATCCACAACATATCCTCCAATACCTGATTAACTCTCTCAGTATGCCCATCTATCTCAGGGTGATAGGATGTACTACAATTAAGCCTGGTGCCCAATATTGTCTGTAACTCTCTCCAAAATGAAGAGGTAAAGAGAGAATTCCAGTCTGATATGATCTTACAGGGAATGCCATGGAGCCTGACAATGTCTTGCAAGAATAAATGTGCTACTATAGGTGTTGTGAAAGTGGTACGTATGGGTGAAAAGTGAGCAACTTTGGTCAACCTATCCACTATAACCATGATGGCATCATAGCGGTGAGAAGACATTGGTAAACCAATATAAATTCCATGGAAATGGTGTCCCACTTCCACACCAGTACCTCATGTGGCTGAAGAAGTCCACCTGGATGGTTGTGTTCTACCTTAACTCTCTAACACTCTAAACATCTGGCCACAATACTAGCAATGTACAACCTCATACCTAGCCAGTGATAGAGCTACCTCAGATCTACATTTAACTTCTCTACCCCGGGGTGTGCTGCATATGGTGCTCTATGAGCCTCGAGTATAATGAAGTCATGCAACCTATTGATGAGACTTTGTGACTAGTCTCATCAACATATATAAGTTTTCACTGAGTACTGGGGTACTAGCCAACTTCTCCTGTAAAGGTTGTCTGGGGAATAAATTCTCTGGGCCTTCAAGCACCTAAGTGTCAGGTCTTGATATTGCGGGAGCTAAGTTGGGTGTGTGACTGTTTTGTTCGGGGGGATAGCTGGTTTTTCTTGGCTCATCTTCTCTGGGGATTTTGTTAGGTCATGGTTTCCTGCAAGCATTTGGATTACCAAACAAACTTCAAAAGATATGCCAGGGTTAGAGTGTAACCATTCTACTTATAGTTATGCAAATATATTTAAAATATCAACCATTCTCTAATGAACTATACTAAATACTAAACATATACAAAACCAGCGATTCATACATGTTTAATAGAAAGGGGAAAGAGGTCATTAATCTACTTAAACATTAGAGCAAAGGACATCAAAAACATATAGCACAAAAGAGTGTTAAATTAGAGATCAAGACACTAACAACATCATTGCGAGAATCCTTCCTTCTTCATTAATTGTTTTTCAGCATCTAGCTACTAAGAACTGCTAAGAACTACCAAGCATTGAGCTCTACAACTACAAGAAAATGAAAATGGTAAAAGCTAATAGTATGGACTGCAAAATCATCAATTTTGTTGACCCTTGAAATGAGGTCAGACTTGTTATTTATACAAATATTTTCCCTAGAGTTAACCTAATCTAAATTTACACTTAACAATAAAATATGATTTCCGGTGGCCAGTACTACCTACACCACTTTACAACTACATCAAAAAGTGCAGAGGTCTGACATGTTAGAAGAATAAGACAAGAAGAGAAGTATGGAAGAATCAACATCGAGAAGAGTGCTGGAGGGAGAAGAGAAGAAATTCAATCTCTCCAGAGTTTTAGGCTACATGCCTCATCAATGAAATATGTGGCTCACTGCCTTCGATGTGCCAGGTAGTTAATGCTAGAGCAGTGCCCCGGGAAGACCATATGTCAGAACCATCCTTCAAGCTGACACTCTCTATCGGGATCACCTGCTTTCTAACCCCATTATTAACTACTAAATAGTGACCAATCGGCTCTAGGGAACCTAAACACGGGCCACCAAAAGAATACAAAACTGTTGGATCCTGGACTCTGGGATCCAGGATCTTACGCTCAAAGAATAATGAATGTAAACGAATGCACCCTGCTAGTGATAATCCCTAGAATCCAGAGAATTTTATTTCCCTTTACTATTCTTAAATTCCTCCAAAACTTGGTTGATGCCATCTTCATCTATGTCCTTAACACTATTCCACCAGTCGCGGATAGCTTCAAACTTCTCCTCAACTTCTCCGGCCCTGTTCTGGAATTCATCTACTAATTTTACAATGTCATGAGCCGAGAGCATCATCTTAGATATTCTTGATAGCTTTCCTTCATTGGAGTCCTCAGCAGACTGTTACAAGGACTCCATCATCTCATCACACTTACTGAGGACATAGTCCTCCAGGGTGCACGTTCTGGTGGTGAAGGGGTTGACTTGTGATACCCTTACAACAAATGCTTTAAATAGGCCAAAAGGATACCAGGCCGCAGTTACTTTCTCTCTTAGGGCCTTAACCAGTTCCTTGCATACCTCAATCTTGAGGCCAAGTCTAGAGTACTAGGCCCGAAGGGACTCAAATGATTCCTCCCCCAAAATTCCCTTCTCTGTGACGGCCTCTTCCCCGGAGTTGATGACTTCATCTAACCCAGTCTTCCATCCTTCATATTTCTCTAAGTCTCCCTCCCATAAGATAGTAGAGACGTTCACCTGATTCAAGAGATTATTGATCTGGTAAAGATCCGAGAGTGATAAAATTAAAATTTTCCTTACAGCCATTATCTTCTCGCCAAACCACCCGTCCAAATCCTGGGCCTTCTTCTTCATGGCCCTTAGAGTATCCATGTCACCCTGTGCAAGCGGTAGTATGGAGGTGGAAGCTTCTAGATGGATCTCGGCTAGGGGCTGCGTAAGTTTTTTCAGAAGTGCAAGGAGATTCTCATTCTTTTCTCTTTCCTCCTTCAACTTCTGGGCCTATTTATTATACCAGGCCTCTATTGCTCGGGTTGCCTCTTGTAGCAGGTCTAATTCTTCCTTCTTATCTCTCCTCCCCAGAGGCACTTCCATGATTGTATAATCTTCGGCCCTTACCACCATTGCATTTGTATCTGGGGGAGGTGTTGCAATTGTTGCAACTATGCTTCCTTCTGGACCAGTCTGGAGGGTATGAACTATCCGAGCCTTTTTAGGCTTCTTGGCCTCTACGTTTGGGGCCATCATTTCAGCCAGGGAGAGTGGAACACCTATTGCTTCCATTGCAACCTTTCTCATTTGGATTCTACTAGCCATTATGGCATCTAGGGTGGTTTTTCTACCAAGGCCTAGGTGTTG
The DNA here is from genome assembly GCA_018584345.1 of Thuja plicata. Lineage (NCBI taxonomy): Eukaryota > Viridiplantae > Streptophyta > Pinopsida > Cupressales > Cupressaceae > Thuja > Thuja plicata. The sequence continues at coordinate 926,156 of MU223174.1, read as the reverse complement.
GAACCCCCTTCAAAGTTTGGTGGTGCATTCCTGGTATTTGCTGTGTCATCGGGCTCTTTCTCCTTTTCCTATTCCTGTTCCTATTCCTGTTCTTGTTCTTGTTCCTTTTCCCTAGGGACCTCATTGTCTTCTGCTCTATTGTCCTCCTCTTTTGTGATGTTTGGGATCTCCTCTCCGCCAACATCGGCATCACTTGTATCATCAGGGATTTCCCTGTCCTTCTCAGCATCAAGTGAATCAACATTCATATCCTTGGGGATTCTCCCCTCATCCTGCTACTGTTGTTGTTGTTCTTCGGCATCATTTGCTAGGATATCCCTCTCTGTTGGAACATCCTCTGGGAGTGGCAAAGGTATCTAGCCAAGGTTTAACATTTGGGCTGATGTGATTACCTCACCAAATGTACTCTGGGGGGCTTGGTCACCCCAAGTAACCAAAGGCATCTAGAGCATGACGATTGGGGGTACGGTTGATCCCGTAGGTCTAGTTTCCCCATTCATTGGTTGCTTGTCTGTTATTTTCCTTGTTTCTTTCTTGATCTCCTAGACTGGTGTTTCCTCCCACTCAGTCTCCTTTTGTGCTTCTTCCCAGACTACCTTCTCTACGACAACTTCTTTCTCTGAGACTTCCTTTTCGGCGAGGATCTCTTCCTTTTCCTTTTCCTGGGTGGAAATTTTTTCCACCACCTGGTCTATTTCCCCATGTAGGTTCATAAGCTCATCCATGCTAAATATTTCATCAAAGTCATCATGTAGGGGAGAGACCTCTGTTATATCATCCAGTTTGGGAGAATCTAAACTGACCTCTACTGGGGGAATATTGGGCATGCTGGGGCCCGTGTCTACACTTTGGGTAGGGTTTACCTTCTGCTTCTTCTTTCTTTGTAATGGGGCCTCGACATCCAGAATATCTATAGAATCTACCTCTGCGAATGCCTACCTACTCATTAGTGATGTCAACAATGGGGATCCCATCGTTGCGAGCAAATGCCACTGGAGTTGTGAGGAGGCCATGGGAAAGTTGGGCACTTATCTTTTAGCTCGTCAACCTTGATGCCTCCATATGTTCCTATATTTGTGCCATCATGGGCAGCAGACCTTGGGGAGGCACTTGGGCTGGGGAACTTTCCTTTTCCTTCCCCTTGCTTTTGCTGGGTCTTGAGGCTTTGGAGGTCGAAGCAGAATTTTGCACAATTGGGCCTTTTCAAGTGCTCCTTGGACACACCCGCTCAAAATATTTATGAATGTTATCTATAATGGGGTAGCATACCTCCTCAATTTTTAATTTCTCTGGGGTGCCCCAATCCACCAGAGGGAGATCTAATTTATCCATCCCCTACTCTTTATACATTGGGTTATCCAGAGGCCCATCATCTATGAAATCCTTTGGAAAGCCCCAAAGGTTGAGGGCTTTCATCAAACCTTTTGACATGTGAGAGTGTTTTCGGGCCCTAGAGATCAAAAATGTCTTGGAAATCTTCCCAAAAATCCTCAATATCATTTGTATTTGGCTTGGATGCCTGGGGCAGTGCCTCCCTTATTTTGCCCACTTGGTCAAAATTATTTCTAGTGTGGAGGAATTCCGCCAGTCCCAGAATCTTAAGTTCATTGTCGACCTCCTTGGCCACCATGAGACTACAAGAATAGTTCCCACAAACCATCAAGAATGGAATAGATACAACCTTTTTCAAGGCAAAGAATGCATGGAGCTCCAAGATTTGCCTGCAAACTTCCGAAAGAATGATCCTATCCCCGCAATATCTAGGTATTTGGTAGGGTTTCCCAGGGAATTTGGTCACCCAAATGTATGTATGCTATTGGAATTGAATGAATTAATTGTCATAAGTACTCACCAAGTTCATCACTTCTTGTGACAATCGGTACCTAGTGTCCCAAGTGAGTGTCAAAATGTTGTGGTAGACAAACGTGTCATTTACCCTGCAAAAACTAGGGAAGCTAAGTTCCCATTGGACCTGGGGATAATGAGCCCATGGCAGTAACTGGCCAGGCCCATTCTTGAGAACTCCCACTATGCCCATATTACATAGGATGTCATGTAGAACTTTGAAGTCTAGAGGATTCTCTTTAGCTGCGCATCCACATGGGTGGCAATTATAGCTTCCCAGTTGAAGGTCTGACTGCGGGTGGTGATGCAGTAGAGAAATTAATACATCCATGCTGAAAAGTCTTAGGCATGGGACTCACAAAAGAGCCTGCATAGAAATATAATCCCCGCCTGAATACATTCTTTAAAGTCCCTACAGGGAATCTCTAGCTTCATCTTTTTATAGTCCCTTCTCAGGGACTTTAGCCAGTGAGTGTTGAGATGTTGTCAAGAGAGAAGGGAAGCTTCCCCAAACTCCTTCAATGACACAGACCGAGAGAGAATAATGGCTCCCTTGAATTGGGGGATCCCCAACCCTGAAGCAAAATTAGCCGCATCTAGATTTACAATGGGCATTGGATACTGCAGTGGCCGAGGATTGGCAAGCAAAACAACCCGGGTGGGGGCATTGTAAAGTGTCTCCAATTGGAGTATCAGTTTTAGTGCTTGCACCGAGAAATGAAAACTTCCAGCTTTGATAATTCCAGAGGCGGCCATGTATTTAGCCATATCATCTTCGACGGTCCTCTGTTGGTATATGGCTTGGACTAAGCCCTGCATTTTATCCCATAGTCTAGGCTTGATATCTTTTATTTCCAGCAACTTGGAATCCACCTTGGACCCCATGAGAACACCCTCCCTTAAGTATTTAGAGGTTAGTGGTAGTTTGGCCAGCATCTTTTTGGCCTTAGTTTTCATGGCCGCCTGAGTGGAGGTACTTGGAAGCTCTAGACTATGGAGAGGAGTGATCACTTCAGACATTTTGAAAAAATTATCTGCAACCTGCAAGACCGGAGAACCGTTAATACATAATATGATAAAAATAATATTTTAGGGACTCCAGGGAATTCACCACCATTTCGCACTTGTCCAAAAGTATTAGCATGCATCAAAATCTCAGAATATAAATGTTAGCAAGGATTGGATTCTAATCAACACTTGGGGGCTTTGGGCTTTAGTTTAGGTGACACAAATGGGTTGAAGACCTAGAGACTTCTCAAAACCTTAAGTCTGAAGAAACTAGCCGTTGTCGACATGATCGACAGTGAGCCATATTTGGCTGACATGGGTCATCATGTGGCCATGCAATAGGCAGTGTAAAGGCTCTTAATGGTGACAAGTGGGATGACACGGGGGAAGTAAATTCCATATGGGATGGGATTTGAATTCTCATTCATGGGAAATTAATCTTTCCATTAAGATGGAAATGACCGAGGAGAGAGAAAAATGCCATGGCTCGAATAGGCGAGGTGCCAAGTTCGAACCATGGTGAATACCTCTCTAAAAAGCTTGAAAATTTGGTCTGGACATGAGGGAGTGTGATGAGCTCACCAAAAAATAGAAGGATATACATCTAATATACACTAATATACAAATTTACAGAGGGCCGAAGCAAACTCACAGGCCGAAGAAAAGCGACCCTCAAACAACCTATACACAGCTATCTACATGCAATTTATAGGTATATATAGAAATATTTACAGTATGATACAACTGCATGGAGGATGGAAAACCCTCTGGCATAGCCATCCCACCAACAAGAGGTGACAATAGAAATGAAACCAGAATGCAGAAAAGAAAACACAGACATGGCAAAAACAAAAAAAAAAAAAATGAACATAAACAAACAAAGAAAAACTAGAAAGGAGAGCCAAAGGATCTACCCAGAAACATGGGGAAAGTAGAGGAATTGAGCATGGGAGGTGCTCTATGAATGATTCACCTTTGAATGACCATGACCCAATACTGTTTATTTATGCTAATCAATCACTAAACACAAAGAGAAAAATGTTGTTTGATCGCCTTAATCACCTTTGAATCACTCTAATTACACTGAGTGTTTTGATCGCGGTAAGTGTGAAAGTGACTTGTAAATCCTATTTATACCCTTAGGGTAAAAACACATTTCTTTCCTCCACAATATCTAGAACAGACAAACCTTTGGACTCCGGGCTCGAGGATTCCATGCAGCCACACCTTCTCATAAAAGAAGACATGATGGCAAAGAATCCCGGAGTCTGGGATCTGAAAGACTCAAGACAAACACACTTTGCGACTGGGTCCCAGAGGAAGAAGAAGACAAGAAGCAAATGAAAACAACCCTCATAGAAGTAAATCCCAGAGGGAAACAAAGGAAACAAAAAGAAACCAAGGAAAAGAAAAAAGCAAAAAAGGGGGACCCAACATTTTTTCCAAAAAATGTAGGGATGGGTATGTAGGGCATAACAAATGGTGACTATCTGGGATGAAGGCCTTAGTGCATTCGAGAACTTTAGAATCTCTTGTTATCCAAAACCTAAATTAATCTTTACCTGGATCATTTTTCTTGCATAGGGTGAGGTGTCTGAGAAAATTGGACTCATCACTTATTCAATCTTTCGATCTTTCGTCAGCTGTGAGGTGTGTGCTTTGAAAGAAAATCAAGCCGATGATTTCTGGGAGTAGCAAAGAGGAGGCACTGAATAAATCTAACCAAAGTTATCCTATCTTGTACCTTTACCCTAGATACCATAATTCTCTACTCTTTAGTGGCTTTATTTTCTTTTTATTTTGGAGATGGGAAGGTGGTACTTCTTTCACCGTGAACCCTAAGCTTAGCTAATTTCCACGATGGTACTCCTTTCATCTTGCCACCCATTTTAAATTACCGAATAGGAGAGAATGTTCTAGACCTGGGATATTTTTATTATTTTTAGATTTGGTTGATAACCAGTGCAACCGATCTTCCCTCAAGGATCATGCGATTACTTTCTCCTTATATTTTCTATTAACCAATGTCTAGACTGTTTAGATGTGAATCTGATGAAGATTTCCCATAATCTTTTACCATACTTACAAAATAACTCCAGATTGCAGACAAATTCCACCATGCTAACAATAGATTTTGAATTCACCAGAATGTACAAGGTACCATTCCAAAGACTAGATGTTATGCAAAGCATACCCATCTACAAAAAGAAGGCAACACATTGGGAACCTAGGAAACAAAAGAAAACAAAGAAAACCAAAAATGACAACAAGCAAGAAAAGGAAAGGCAGTCTTGGAGGATGACCAACAAACTATTTACAAGGTATTCCAAAGGAACACCAGGAAAGGGATATTTAAAAGTAGGAACTTTACATATAATACAAATTTGGATAAACTTATCACCTACCTCATTCAAAGTAGTGCTTGAGAAATTTCCCATTGATGGGCAATGGGATGGCTTCTTTGGTCATGGTATTGAGGCGATGAGTATTTTCCCTGCAGATCTCATCTATCAGATATGGTTTGAGCTAGAGCTGTAGAAACTTGGTGAGCTTTCCCTTCTTTTCCTGGGCTTTGTCCCACAAGAGGACCAAGTCTAAAATCTGAATGGCCTTATACTGGGCTCTTCAGTCAAACCATTATTTTACTACTGCATGATGATGTGTGATGTGTTCAAGGGTTGCATGTCATTGTTCCTCCATTCGCACCAGGTTTAAAAGTTGAACCTCCACAATATTGTCCTCGTTTCTAAATTCATGTATAAACTATAATACTGGGATCTGCAAGTTGATGCGAAATACTGGATTGTGGCCCTAAACCAGGTGAAATGGGGAAGTCCCCAGGGCTGCCTTTATTCTGATATAATCCACCCAGAGGGAAAACCTAAGCTTCTGATGCTAGTCCTGGGGGCTTTGTTCTAATAGATGTTTGATCACCTCAAGTAGATTTTTGTTAGTGGATTCAGCCACACCATTACTGTAATGCCCACCCTAGAATCTTCCTATGTTAGATAGGACAGGACTATTGCTTTGACACTATTGGGTTTTATGATGGAATATGATTATTATTTAGTTAGCATTTTATGAGATATTTGAGCATATATTATTGGTTATTGCAGTTGTATGGACATATTAAATGAGATATGATTTAATGATGAATGGCTAGAAATGAACTATCAGTAAAATTTTTTACATTGATTTGTGTTATGATGTTTATATTATGATTTAACCCTACTGACCCTATTATGGTTTGATGTTCACTGGTTGAT
>MU223174.1:899309-910053 GCA_018584345.1 Thuja plicata | reverse complement strand
TATTGTTGACATATTTTTTCATTGACTCTTTGCCCAAGGAATAGGCACTGATCTAGAGTTTGCTGAGCAAGTGTTTTCTCCATTCAGTCATACACAAATTAATCAATTTCATCTAGTTCTTAGAACAAATGAGCTGAACTCATTAAGGACTTATGTCAGTAGGACAATGTCCATTTTGTTGACTCTTTAGAAAGTGAATCATTAGTTTATCCCTCCTAAAGACAAAAGGAATAAGGATGCAAATCCTTGACTCATTGGTTTATGTTCTCAAAACCATAGCCTGGCTTATAGTACTTTGTTTTAAGTTAGTCATTGTAATCTCTAAATTGTTCTATAAGTTGTTACAGTGAGGTTTTTGGTTCATACCTAGTGAATGAAACAATCCACCAAATACATAGACTAAGATATCAGTAATCTTTAAAAGGTAAAACCTGCCTGAGTCTGTGGATCTCAAAAATGAAGAAGGATATTATCCAATCCTTAGAAATTAGCCTTTCCCTTGCCTAAAAGAGGTTGCATCTGAGTATACAAGGTATACTGTTATCATTAGGTAAGTGTTGCAAGAAAAAGTGCTAACAGGGTCCAAATCAAAGATGCATTCTAGTGCTACCATCCCCTTAGGGATGGTGTTGGTTGGAAAGTCTATGATCCTGTCATCTTCTTCACCCTGCCCGGTATCTTCATGATCTCTTTCTTCTACTATCTAGTCCTCAAAAACACCAACATTGGCCATGAAGTCCAGGATATGCTGATCATCCTAAAAGACCTGAAAGTGGGTGATATTGTCTGGAATGGACAAGGTGGGGACCATCTCAACACAAAAAATTTGGAGCCAGGAGCCAGCCATTGGCTCAAGGGTCCTGGTAGATACGACAAGGGCATCCGGAACATAGTTGCATTTTTGGGGAATGAGTTCAATGCCAAAGGCATAAAAATCTTTGATGAGGCTCCATGCCCAGTTGTGGTATGTGGCTATCCTTTTGTCATGACAAGTGTATTGGCTCTGGACCTGCCTAACAATCAACTCTGAATCACCCATTACCTGAAGGTGGGTGATTCATTTCCTTAGTGTGAATAGGAGTCCAAAGACCAAGGCCTCATACTCTGTGACATTTTTTGTGTAGTTAAACTACAACCTATAAGACGTGAGGAAGGATTTCCCTTGTGGGTTGATCAATTCCACTCTGGCCCCATAGCCTTGTTTAGACCGAGACTTGTCAAAATTCATGGTCCACAAGTCATTGTTCATTTTTTGGGGCTGGGAAGGCGAAGTGGCATTTGGATTGATTTTGGGAAGGTTTGGAGGAGTTTACTCTAGCTCTGATGGTGCATGGGTGAGGTTTACCTCTGGAGAGGTTTTTGGTTGGGATTCCTGAACAAGCGCCACTATGGGAGTACTGCCAGAATGACTACTAGGTCCAGACAAATCCACTTTTTCTTCATTCTCCTGGAGGGCATGGATGTGATGGGTAGCAGCAACGAGGCAAGGCTCATAATCTAGTTCAGAATGTTTTGATAATGCACCCAGAACTAAGTGTCAGACAAGAGTGCAGCAGGAGTTGTTGCGATACCCTATGAGTTAACCTCACCCCTCATTTTTTTGTCCAGGTTCCAAATTATCTGAGAAACTATGGGATTCTCCCCAGGGTTGAAATCAAATGTAAGTATATTGAGGGGTTAGTACACCCCGTGGGAAGTCTTAGAGAAAAGGACTTCATTTACCCTCTCAAATTCGGTGAGGGCCTGCTTCATCCCAGGTTCACTTTCTACCTAGATTTGGTTGGACTACCCCTCCCAGGGGAGTTACAAATGGGAGAAGTCTATGGAGAAATACCCATTAAGGGCTTGGACCAATTTTGACTTAATAACATTCCATAAGTCNATTGAGGGGTTAGTACACCCCGTGGGAAGTCTTAGAGAAAAGGACTTCATTTACCCTCTCAAATTCGGTGAGGGCCTGCTTCATCCCAGGTTCACTTTCTACCTAGACTTGGTTGGACTACCCCTCCCAGGGGAGTTACAAATGGGAGAAGTCTATGGAGAAATACCCATTAAGGGCTTGGACCAATTTTGACTTAATAACATTCCATAAGTCTCGGGGATGTCCACCACTTGGATGTCTACTATGCTTGATATCTGGGGGTCTTGGATGTGCTGAATCTAGACGTTCTTCAGCTCACCTACCATTTTCATAGTAGTTTTTTCTAGGTGGACTACTGCACCTTTGGATGGAGTGGGATGGAGTCTAAGCTTCTAGCATATAGATAAGGGCATGACATTGTCTAAAGCACCAAAATCTACCAAGAAATTATGTAGGTTCTTCCCTTGTATATTCAAACATATTAGGAAGGGAAGATCCTCCGTGTTTCCTCAAAGACAGTCATGTTGGCATTGTAAAAAATGATGATCTTGGGTGGGAAACTGACAAATTTTGGGTTTCCCAAGAGCTTCAGAAGATACTTCCTTTGCTTGGGACAGTTCAGTAAAACCTCTATCAAGGTCATGGAGGTGGTGGTTCTCTCTAACACCTTTGTGATGTCAAACCTCCCCTGAGGGTATTGTTAGCTTCCCTTGGCTAGATCCTTAGCTTGGTTAGAGCCAGACCCTTTTGGTGGGAAGGAGCAATTAGTTGTATTGTCCCAGGGAGGGGTATCCTTGGGAGGTGTAGGTGTGTAAACTGGTCCTTTACCAGCCTAACATTGAGTATTATAGGGAGTGCACCAGTTGGTGAAGACATTGGCCTCAAAGGCCAGGATAGATTCATCAAAGAACCCCTACAATTTAGGCTCTTCTTCATCTTCTTTGTCCATCCCAAAGAAGATAGTCTCACAGGTGAAGGCATAGTGAGTGGGTTCTTGCACTGATGTTTTTGGGGGAGTAGGATTGACAGGTTGTTGTGCGTCCAACTGGGAGATCATGATGACCTTCTCTAGTGTGGCAGAATTCATGTCAGAATGAGAGACAGTGTCATGCAATCTACACCAGTTAGTCAAGGGCTGGAGTTTCACGATCGGCATGAAATGAGTAGGTCCAGCACCACCTTGAGTATTTTTTTGGTTTGGAGGGGGACCTCCAGTGTTTGCATTGTTGTTCCATTGCTATTGGTTGGGTCGAGGCCCGTTGTTGTAGTTTCTTCCTCTAGCATTGGTATTTCATTTGCCGGAGAAGATATTCCCCCTTTGGTAATTGGGGTTGTGACGTGTGGAAGGCCCCACCCTGAGCTGTCCCATGTCTACAGTCAGGAAGGAAACTAATCACCAGAGGGATTCAACCTCGGCAGACAACTGGGTGTTCGTGTCACAATGTGATAGTTGTTGTGGTTTATTCTTGGGGAAAGTGACAACAACTCTTGGAGTTGATGATGGAAATCCTCCGGCCATGGGAAACTAAAAGAAATGTACTCCAAAGGGTTGTTTCAGTGGTTGTTGCATTTGCTAGAGCTAGTTCCAGGGAATGAATTCCAGACCCGGTATTGTCTAGGTTTGCGATGGGTATACGTACTAGGCCTACTGGAATATTGGTGGTGGTGGGTTCATGGCCATCACTGGGGCACCCATTGCCTAATTGGGGTTGTATCCCTTAGTGTAAGAAGTTCCACCAGGGACCTATTGACGTGGTTTTGCTGTCCGGGTCCGAAAATAGTCATAAGTTGTCACCGGGTTCCGGGGGGTACCGGCCAACTCTGCCTGTAATGGTTGTTTAGGGAAATTAAATTCCCTGGGCCTTCAATCACCTGGGTGTCAGGTCATGATGGTGCGGGGCTCAGTTGGGAGAAGTGACTATTTTTGAGGGGGATAGTTGGTTTCTTCAACTCATTACCTCCTGAGATTCAATACAGTAAGGTTTCCCCTAGCATTCTACACTTAGCAAATAAAATGAAAAAGATCCCGCAAGGTTAGAAACATTTCATCTAACTATAGTCATGCTAAAATGTTTGAAACATCAATAATACTCTGATAGACTACACTAAATACCGAAGAAATACATGACCATCAGCTAGCATTTTATCAGTAGCGGGAGTAAAGAGGTTGTTAATCTACTTTAACATATCAGAGTAGAAGACATAAAGAACATTAAAACATGAAATACCATTAACTCAGAAGCAGGAATGCCAACAACATCATTGCCAAGAATTCTTCCTTCTTTATTAATGTTCCTTCCAGAAAGCACTGGTGCGTGATACAATGGTGGCTCCAGGGGAGAATTTGACTATATAAAACTAGAACAATGGAGCATTGAGCTCTACAACCTAAGATCATAAATTGCTTTGCTATTGCTATGGACAACAAAATCATCAATTTCACCGACCCTTGGGAATGGGCCGGTCTGGCTATTTATAGAACTCTCCTAACGCTAACCCTATTTTACGTCATGCTTCAATAAAATACAATATCTGGGGGCTGGTACTACCTGCACCACCCTACAAGATACCTTGAGATGGGATAGGTCTGACAAGTCAGAAGAATAAGACAAGAATATACAGTGGAAGAATCAGCCTCGAGAAGAGAGCCAGAAAGGAGAAAGAAGAAAGTAGGTCTCCCGGGGGTCGAGGCTACATGCCTCATAAATGGGAAATGTGGTGCCCTATCTCCAATGTGCTAGGAGTACCTTTGTACGGTTCCTTGAGAAGACCATCTTTTCAGAAGCCCAACTATTAATTCGATGTCTCCTTGATGTTGCCAACCACCTTCTGACATGCTTTTATTAACCGCTTCTGAAAGTGACCGATTGGCCTTGGGGACCGGGACACAGATCACTTGAAAGAATACAAAATCTTGGATCTAGGATTCCAGGATCTGGGAACTTATGTCCCCAAAAGAATAAAGAATACTCGACACTTCAATTTTCCCCGGCCTCTGGAGAAAGCTCAAGGTTGTTTGTTGTCATTGAAAGCCTGGAGGAGGCAGGAAATGCCATCTTCATCTATATCTTTCAGGCTGGCCCTTCGGTGCTTGGCCACTTCAATTTGTTCCCCTAGGTCCAGAACATTTTCTATAAATTCATCTGCCATTCTTGTTTCATCATGATTGCTAAGTATCATGCGCGTTAACTTTTCCATCTGGGTCCCATCTATCCCCTCCGGGGATTGATATCGGGACTGCATTATTTCATCAAAACTCCCCAAAACTATGTCTTTGAGGGTACATGTATCTGTGCTAAGGGGATTAGCCCTGGAAGTCTTTATTACAAGTAACTTATATAAATTGGAAGAATACTTCACAGCATTTACCTTATCTTGGAGGGACCCTACCAGTTGCTTGATTACCTCCAATGTGAGGTCAAGTCTAGAGTGCTGGGTTCTTACAAAATCAAATGATTCATCACCTAGGATTCTGGATTCAGAAATCATATCTTTTCCCAAGGTGAGGAGCTCTTTGAGGTCCACCTTCCATGCCTGGTAATTCTCGACATCACCCTCCCATTGTTCAATAAGAATCTCCACCTGGTGAATGACATGCCGGGCCATGTATAGATCGGGGAGGGTGGATACCAGGAAACGCCGGGTGTTTCCTATTTGCAGGGTGACCCATTCATCCACTACCTGAGCTTTCTTCCTCATTACTCGCAGGGATTCTATATCACTCTGTGGTAGATCTTCTGAGGTGGAGGCCTCTGGAGGAGCGGCATTGATGGGTTGAGCCAGCTTAGTAAGCAACCCGATAAGGTTTGCATTCTTTTCCTTTTCAGCTTTGAGCCTCTGGGCCTCTTTCTCATATCGGGCCTTCACTGCCCTTGCTGCCTCCTTAAGAAAGTCTACCTCACCTTGCTTTCCCCTTTTACCTAGTGATACCTCTGCAACATTGTAGTCTCCGGGGTCCGCAGTTGCTTCATTAGCATCTGGGGGAGGTGTTGCCACAACGGCAACTATTTCTCCGCCCGGCCCAGTTCAGAGAGTATGAACTGTCCGCGCTCTCTTGGCCTTTGGCGGGGCTTGGACTTGGGCCATCATTTTGGCCAGGGAGAGAGGAATCACGGGAGCAGACTGAGATTTCCTTTTTCTGCTCTCTACCAGCAACTATGGAGGTGGGGGTGGCTTTTTTGGAATAATCTATTCCCTTAGTTCTTCCCCGGTGTCCTGTGGCTATTGCTCCTCAGTGGCGTGGGCCTCATCTGTTCTTCTCCCTACCTCAACTTCTTCTGCAACAACATTCTCTTCATCAACCTCTATCTCCTTGGCCTTGTCCTCTGGATTGACTGCTGCGTCCGGACCTTGGTAGGCTTCCTTGGGGATTTCTTCTTTACACTGTTCTTGTTGCTCTTCTTCTTCTACCGTCGAGGCTTCTTCTTCCACCGATATATCTTTTGGCATTAGGGGAGGTGTTGGGCCGAGATTCAAAGTTTGGGCCACAGTAATCACCTGCCTGAAAGTTATTCCCGGGAGTGGCCCTTGGAACGTGGCGGCTGGGGTTACGATTGTTCCTGAAGGTCCAGTTCCCCCAGGAGATGCCATTTGTTCACCTTGTTTCTGTTGGTCCAATCCTAGACCTTGCATCACTTGCACCCCGGAGGCAATCTCTAGTTCTGGCTCCTTTTCTTCTGCCTACCTCTCTTGTACTTGTGCAGGCTCTTGTTCAAAATCTTCTTGCTCTACAACCTCATGTTCTCCCCCCGGGATCTCTGTCTCTACTTACGTATTGTCCCCCTACAAATTTTCGAACTCGTCGATTGCAAATACATCATCAAATTCTTCTTGTGGAGGGGGACTAGCCGGGACTTCTGCAGGCTCTGTTTCCTTCTCTGGCTCTAGGGAACTGGAAGAGAGGATGTCTACTTGTGGGGCCTGATACGTACCCAACCCTGGCTCTGCCTTAGGATTTTTATTGAGCCTCTTCCTTCTGCAGGTAATCAAAGGTGGCCCGACATCTCTTATTACTGTCGCTTCCATGGGATCCACCCCCGTTGCCTTCATCATTAGGGCTGCTAGTGACGGGGAGGAAGAGGGACGAAGTGGCCCGGTCATAAGTGGTGGGGTGGCTAGCCTCGTTATTAATTGCTCCCTCATCTGCTAGGAGGCTGCCACCGACTACTTTATTTGCTCTGTAATAGGGACTTCTTACGTAGAAGGGGTCATGTCTATTCTTTTTCCCTTATCTACTCCCTACGAAGAAGTCCCGGCCCCCGGGGTCATTTTCGGTACCGGCGGCGGGGTTAACTTTGGCGCCGGTTGGGCTGCTTGGTGAATAATCCCATGGCACACCTTCTTAAAATAGGCGTGGCTTCGCTCGACCACCTCTTGAGTGAAGTCTTCAATTGTAGGCCCTTCCTGGGCATCCCAATTTACTGGTGGAAGGGCTATTTTATCGATCCCCTTGGCCTTATACTGGGGGTCGATACTGGGGGCGGTGTCCGAGAAGTTTGCCAGGAATCTCCGGAGCTTCAGCTTTTGCATCATGCCGACCGTCATCTTGACATAGTGCCAGCTCCGTACCTCCATGTCATCTTGGAAATCTGCCCAGAATTCCTCTATGTGAGTGTGGTGGAGCTCTGAAGCCCGGGGCAGTGTCGTTGCTATCTTTTCATGCGAATCAAAAATTTTCTGCGCTAAATAAAATTCCTGGAAGTTATAAATTTTTAGCTCGTTGTCTGCCTCCTTTGCGGCGGCCAGGATGCATGTGTAATTCCTACAGGTGATTGGGAATAGGATGTTTGGTATCTTTTTGAGGGAAAAGAGGGTATGCACCTCCATCATTTGCCTGTAATACTCCAACAGCACAATCTTGTCCCCACAGTGCTTGGGCAACAAGTAGGGTTTCCCGGAGAAGCCGGTGACCCTAATGTAAGTGTGTTGTTGGAACTAGATGTAATAATGTCCATAACTATGGACCAAGTTCAATGCCTCTGAAGACAGGTGATATCCGACATCTCGGGTGGGTGTAAGAAGATGGTAGTAAACGAACGCGTCGTTTACCTGGTAGAAACTGGAGAAGCTGGCCTCCCATTGAATTTGTGAGAAATGGTCCCATGGTGCCTTTTGTCCCAGGCCGATCCCAAGCACGCTGTCTGTGAGTTGGCCGTGGGTGTGGGGCCTCTGTTGCGCTAGGGCCTAGAAAACATAAGAACTCATGTAGAACTTCTTCCTCTCGTCCAGTTGAAGGAACTAGGAGTTGACATGGTTGGAGATTATTGTCACCCAGTCGAAGTATTCTCCCCTAGTGGAGATTCCGAGGAGGAAATAGTATATCCATCTAGAAAACTCCTAGGTGGAGGGTTGCCCAAAGACTCAGACCAATGCTATTATCCCCATCTTAATTCTCTCTTTAAACTCAGAGCGGGGAATCTCTATCTTCATTCTTTTTGGGTCCCTCTTTGGGGCCTTGAGCCAATGGGTATTCATGTATACCCGGGTGACATCTTCTAGCTGTGTAAATTAAGCCAAGGCATGAGTCCTTGTAACCACCATGGCTCTATCAAATTGTGGGATTCCCAGGCTCACTTGGAATGTGACTGGGTCAAGGGACACCAGTGGAGCGGCGTATCCTGTGGGCTCCACGGCCGCGAGCATAACGGCCTAAATAGAAGAGTTGTAGTTGGTTTCTAGTGTTAAGATAAGCTCCAAATATTTCATGGAGCACAGAAAGAAAGCTTCCCGAAGGACTCCAAAGTTCCCGATGTTGATTGCTAATTGATCTCCAGCCTGTCGCTGGATGTGCATTATTTTCACCAAGGCCTGCATCTCCACCCATGTTTCGATGCTGGTGTCGGTTATAAGCTTAACCTTGGACTCAATCTTTGAGCCCATGATGACATTGTTCTATACAAATTTCATTTTCAGGGGCATCTTCTCTAGGGTCTTCTCCATCTTAGATTTTACTGCAGCCCTGGTCTCTGCTGCGGGAGGTAGCTCTGGACTTCCGGGTGGAGAAGATGCAGACGCTTCAGATATGTTTGGAAGATAGACTCTAGGAATTTGCAAGGCAAAGAGACCGTTAGAACACATTTATCAAAATAATTATTCCAGGGTCTGGAGATCTTACCACCGTGATGCTTGCTTTCCTGAAAAGTTAGTTTCATGCAAAGATAACCAAAAACCAAAACACATTGTAAACTTAAGATTTTTCTCAAACATCCGGGTCTGGGTTTTTTTTATCACACTTGGTAAAGACACAAGATGGATGATGGTAAGAGACTCGGGGCCCGAAGAAATAACCGTTGGCGAGGAAATGTAAAAAGCCAAGTCATCAAGCCCATGTGGGTGCCACGTGTGTAGGTATTAAATGGAAGTTATGGCGATGATGGCGGAGCCAACTGTCCGAACGTGCGAAAAGTGGAAGCCACTTGACTGGAATTGATTGTGCACATGGGACATAAATGAGGGTCTGATAGACCTCATGAAAGAGAGAGAAAACCACCTATTTGAAACTGACCGAGAGCTGACTTTCAAACAAGCAATTTTCTGTCCCGAAATAAGTACAAGGGCAGAAAACTAGCAACACAGGTGACTCGACCAGCTTTTCGAGCCACCCAAAAGGATATACATGAAGGCTAAGGGGTATATACATGGAAATGGAAGGATATACACACTAGACTATACACAAATATACATATATACATAAATCTACAATGCGGGAAGATGTTCACAGAAAACCAGACAAGGCAGAAGCATATATATAGCTATTTACATACTTACTAACGAACCACTTCTGCACAGGGGGCAGACAACCCTCTAGCAAAGCCGACCCACCAATGGGCGGCAGAACCAAAAAATAGAAAAATAGGCCAAACGACAAAACAAACAAGACAAACAAAACCAAACGAAACAGAAGAAAACCAGAGAGGAGGAGAACGGAAAGACCAACCTAAGAACACAGAAGGTGGAGGAAAGGAGTTACCGCAGGGGCTCTGCAATAGCTTGAGTCATCAAATGGTTAGAATCACTACCACAGAGCACTCACAATTGCCTAAAAGTGACTGGAAGTGTTAAGCGTTTGTTGGTTGTATTTCTTGTTTTTGTTACCTTGCCTTGTTCTTTGTCTTGCTCTCTGCAAAATTTCCAGGTTTTCATGCCTATACCTTGCCAAATTGTCAAAACCCTGAAAAACCCTAAAGCCAAGTATTAAACGATGCATGTTTAAACCCTCTGCCAT
Organism: Thuja plicata; assembly: GCA_018584345.1. NCBI lineage: Eukaryota > Viridiplantae > Streptophyta > Pinopsida > Cupressales > Cupressaceae > Thuja > Thuja plicata. The sequence continues at coordinate 899,968 of MU223174.1, read as the reverse complement.
GTCTTATGTTTTTTCATTACCTTTTTCAGTCACTCAAGACATGTGCTTTAAAGTCAGGTCGCTTGATTGCGTTACCCAAAACGAATATGCCAAAACCTTTCCTGACTTAACTTTTCCTTTCTGTCGCGTAGTCTCTTTAAAAAATCAAATATTCCATCAGTGTCTCGAGACTTAGCAATCTTTCTTTAGTCGGGATGTCGCTTGAACTTTATAATATAAAGCTTTAAAAAGAACAGGACCCACTTCAGTCAGGTGATCGCGAGATAGGTCAAAGAGTCAATGAAATGTTCTCCGACTTTGCGATTCACTTCATGTCGCATGATCGCTAGATCAGGACATTCAAATAGTTAAGCTTTTCCTTCAGTCGCGTGGTCTCATGATAAATTGGTAGTTAAGGGATAACAGTCCCGACTTAGCGACTAACGGTTTCATGTTAAGTGATTTCCCTCAGTCGGGATGTCGCCAGATCAGGGCGATTACTCATCTTTCCAGAATGCATAAAGAGGACCAAAGAATAGATGACATCTGTCATAGAACTAATGGTTGTCGGGAGGTCGCCAGAAGGAGAATAGGGATCAAGCGATAAGTAGACTAAGTTTTTTTTCATCAGCAGTCGCGAGGTCTCCTGATAATTTAAAGGCATGAAGAAATGTAAGGCG